>BJBW01006045.1:112093-147951 GCA_004320125.1 Scolopax mira | reverse complement strand
GAAGGCAACTGTTTGATTCCACTAATATTCCTGCTTTCCAGTCATCACACAAAAGCACCCTGAGTAGTGAAGCAACTCCACAGCTAGTGAGGTATTCAATGCTCCAGATGAAGTCAAATATAAACCTTAGTTAAATACATCCTGACACTGCCTCGGCCATATAACATATTAACAAAGCTCAAGGACAGAGGATCTGAACAAAATGCTCTGAGAACTATGATATAGATGAAATCATTAACATATTCATACAAATATCTTAACATAAAGGTCAAAGATGCAGTGCATTCTCCTTGCAGCAATGGGGAAAGCATCAAGTCTCATTACCTCAGTAACATAAGTGCTGGGTAAATCAGAGTGAGAATCCTCTTCCTGTTTCAGGCTGGCATCTGAAATTTCCTCCTCGGTTCTTACCATAACTCCATCCATCAGCTCGCTGCTGTTCCTGCTGCTGAATTTGGAAGCACCATCTTCATTGTAGGCCGACTGCTCTTCATCACTCAGCTTGGACTGGTGGATGTCATCTGGGAAAGTATTTGTTTCCAGGGCATCGGGAGGATCCGTCAGGTCGGCCGACTGAATGTCTGTATCAACACTAAGTTCTGCCTGAGTGACAGAGGAGGAGATGTCTTCAGCAGCAACGGTGCGGATTATGACACTTGGCGTGTGGCACTGCACTGTAACGTTGTCACTTGTGTTTAACAAGTGCTCTGGCTGCAAGCAGGATTTGCAAAGAGAGACACAGACAAAAAGCGTCAGAGACCTTCAGCTAAGTATCTTCAAATCTTTCACCACATAAAAGCAGAAGGATTTAATGAACTCATTAGTAAGTGTAATTTCGAGTTTTATATATATCTGGTATATCAGCCCAGGTCATCTGTCATCCTCTCCTGTCCTTAAATGATGAATAACTAGGCTGAATTTGGTGTCAACTGTTCCGTAATTCACAAACGAAGTACATAATATGAAAGAGAAGCAACTGCTCAGGTGAGGATCACCACAGATTCAAAAGATCAGATCTTTTTTCCCTGAATTTTGCATCACTTCTGTTATTCAGTCTCCAGTTTGCATCCCCTTCCTTCCTTCTAACAAGAAGTAATACTTTCACTGCTACACAAGTTTTTCGAACACCAACATTCATTTGTGAGCCTAACATCAGGAAACCAGGGTGTTTGGTTTTGGTGGGACAAGCCACTAGATGGAGACATCCTGTGCAGCCAGAGTAAGAAACAAGTTGCTTACTAAGCTGTTTTCAACCAACTTGGAGTTGCTTTTTAAAAACAGTACTGAAAACTAACTACATTTTCAGTCTTATTATCCTAAGCAAAGTAACATGGTTATGACTTCAGAACTACTTTACAAATTTAACATAAACTTATAGATGTTCTGCTCTCCCCACTGCCCAAACTCCAGTCTTTTCCTTGTTCCAAATACATACTGATAAGGCATGAACGATGATCTGTTCCGGGGAGGCTGGAGCAGCAGCAGCTGTCAGGGTCATGGTGGGACTGGTCGTCAGTGTTAAGGGCAGACCTTGGCTTGAGCTCGTTTGTAGTAAGTATGTACCTGGTGTCCCAGTCGGCTGGAGGTGGAAAGACTACAAAAGATAACACCAGTTTAATACCCAAAGACGCTGCCTTCCTGGGCCACACTGAATGCCCAGAGAATGGTTATTCACATGAACTAGCCTGGAAGAGCTGCACTGGTTGCTGTACTGCACTCAAGAAGTAGAAACTCGACTCAGTGGTGCAGTTGACACGCTGAAGGGAAGAGATGCCATCCAGAGGGACCTGGACAGGCTTGAGAGGTGGGCCTACAGGGAGCCTACAGGAGAGCAGGAGAGGGGCTCTTTGTCAGGAAGTGAAGTGACAGGACAAGGGGCAACGGTTTTAAATTGGAAGAGGGAAGATTTAGATTACACACTAGAAAGAAATTCTTTCCTGTGAGGATGGTGAGACACTGGAACAGGCTGCCCAGGGAAGTTGTGCCCCATCCCTGGAGGTGTTCAAGGCCAGGCTGGATGGGGCTTTGAGCAACCTGGTCTGGTGGGAGGTGTCCCTGCCATGGCAGGGGGTTTGGAACTAGATGATCTCTAAGATCCCTTCCAACCCAAACCACTCTATGATTCTATGACTGCATGATGCTGTACAACAGCAGGTAAGAAAGGAACAAATTCACCTGACTCTTAGCACTGAGATGAAAAGAGAAACTGTTCTATAAATTACAGTACAGAGAATCTTCACATGCTGGGAGCTTCCTCTTGCTCTGTTATGTTGGATTTCACCACCAACAAAAAAACAACACAAAGGAAAATTTGATAGCACTAAGGCATTAAGACAGATTTATAGAGTTTAACTGTAATTCACATGCTACTCAATAGCCCTAATGAATTACACTTCGAGAAATACAGTTTAATTTGAACTTTTAAGTTTTAGATCTCCGAACTTTCTATTTCCACTTGAGAACCGTTTTTTGGGGAGGTAAATACATGCTTCTATAGTGCTTAAAGTAAGAAATGTTCAAAAGAAAAACACAGGAACAAATAACAGTTCTCTGTTACTTACTGGAAGAATCTCAAAGGTCTGCAGTGTCCCACTGTTTAGTGTTATTGTCTCAGAGTCAACAGTAGCACTAGGGGAATCGGTTGAGGCTGCAAAAGCAATCAAAAAAAGAAAAAATAAGTATGTAAACCAAAATGTTTCAGCCCTGCAGAGTGCGTAACATACTGTAATTACTACATAGCCAGCACTGTTAATGCCAGTAATACAAAAAAGAAAATTGGCTGCAATCCTAATGACAAGTTTCTCTAATTGGTACCCAAGATCGGATACTATTTAAAGAGGGCATTTTACAATCCAAAAGAGCAAAGGAAAGAAAGTATGGTTTTAGTGTACAGGGATAAAAGCACACAAATAAAATTATCTGACATGATCTAATTGCTTTTTGTAATGAGATTTATAAGAGGTTCTGATGTAATGATATTCTTTGGATCATGTATTACTTGCTTTAAAGTGGTGTCAAGTTTAATATTCCTATGTTTCTCACCGACCTCAGTTTTTTAGGTATTTTTAACTTTTTCTGCCCTTCACTATATGTCCGCCACTGATGAAAAATCAGATGCTTCCAATGATATTTGCCTACCCTATGTGTTATGATTGCACTGTATAAAAGCTGTAACTATTGTTACAAGTGTGTAATTATTTATCCAATTATTTCCATTAATTCTAAAAGTAAGGGAAAGAAGCACTGAAAACCGTTTACGTATCAGATGTTTCAAGATCACCAGGCCCAAACAGCTTACACCTAAAGCTTTATAAGATACCAATAAACCTATTCAGAACCATAATTATAATATTGACTTAATTGCAAAAAACTCGCAAGTTCCAGGAAGCTGAAAGCAAACTAATACTTTGCCCGGGATTATCCAGTAATTCCATAAATACTGAAAGGCCAAAAGACCTACATGACGACAGCAGTGCTCCAAGCACTGAAAACTTGGACATCTCAGACTCTGTGGCTTCAAAGCAGAATAATTTTGGTCTCTTAAGAAGATACAAGCTTCGATTTTGAAACTTTTATTGTTGTAGTGGCACCTTCAAGGTTTCCTGCTGCTGATTTCCTGGCACCTAGCAGCAGACAGCTGTAAAGTGTGGCCTGTCTGTTCCTGGGCCAGTTCTGTTCATAAAGCTTACAGGAATTACCCATTTGAAACCTTGAGCCTTCTACCAAATGCAGCTGTAGTGGGTAATAGGTTCAGCTCTCATGGGATTGGGAAATAGACAGAAAAGACACAATACAAAACTCACTTGGATTACACAAACAGAAATTCTTCAGGAAAGCAGACCAAAATGGGGAAAAAGGCTTGTTAGGCAAACAGGGGCAAGTGACATCACAAAATAACCATTACAGGATTTAATTCAGAAAGGACTAAAGGTTACAGAATGCCAGCACGTCTTGTCTGCTCATCAAAACCCACAAGCTTTGACCAAGCTTGGTTCAAAGCATGAGACCATTGATGTGTCACTACAGTGAAAAAGTCCTTGGCTTTGGTGTTGTGTGACATTTTAATTAATAATAAATTTAATTAAGAATTAACTGGATAAAATGAAACTTACGTAGCTTAAGATAGGCTAATATAATGAAATTACAGACAAAAAATTGTCTACCAAATGCCTATCTAGTCAGTCTGAATAAACAGTTCTTAGCCTGATTAATTAATTTTTTAATGACCAAGACCGAAGCCCTAAATTTTCCTAATAAAATTCACAAATGATGAACACTGCAAAATAGCAGACAATGGAGATGACACTCTGGATTGGAGTTACTGGAGTTACTTAATAAGTTACAAAGCCAAACAATAAGCACTACAACCAAAGTAGACCTGGTAATAAATGTTTGATAATGAGCAAAGTTCATCCTTAAGAGGATGCGAAGCACCTCTAACCAGTGGTTAGAGCAGATCATCAGCTGAACACCAGTGTGACTCCACAACTAATACTTTCAAGTATTTTTGCCTAGAAATAGCTGCATAATACAGAGCAGGACTAGAAAAACCATTATATGCCTTCCTGCTTGAGTGTTCTTCATTAGCACTTAGGCACAGCAGTGTATATATTCTACAAAAGGACATTTTGTACATGATGTTCATTGCTCTAGACAAGAGCTACCAGAAGAAATTTAAGGAATGAACATATATTCTCCATCTCCATTAAGAAGCCTGTATACTGAAGCCTTTTCAAAGAACACTTTATATGGCAAGCTCTTGTGTGCACATACAACCAGCCAGCTACAACCCTTATGTTCAGGTGTTCCAATTGCTGGTTCTTCCTTCTGCTGTCACAGTAATATCTACATTTGCCTAACGAAGCTAGAAACAGCAAATGGAATACAGAAAACCTTAATGACGACAAGACCAAAGCGGAATTAATAAAATTCTTTTAAGTCACACCCACTCCTCCTCCACCATCTTAACTTAAGAAAGCTTTAGGTCTCCTTAGAGGACAGGGAGTCATTGGTTTCAGCTACTTACAGACATGTGTAATCTGGACTGGAATCTGCAAAGCTGCCACAGGGCTTGGGGCATTGCTCGTGTTCTCCTCTAAGCGAGCCACTCGGATCTGCACGTGCTGAACTCCCGAACTGGAATTAGCATTTGATAATCCACCTCCAGATTTGTTCTCCGAAAGCTGGTGCCCTGGATTGTTTTTTTGGTTCTCATGGAGTTGTTTAAGACCTTTAATCAGCACTGAGAGAAAGAATACTCATGCTAAAGCACGCTGAAGAAACGCATTTGAAACGCTGCACGTGAGATTTATCCAAGATGAGAAAGGAACCAAATTCTTCTGAATTTGGAACCTAAACAATTTATAGACATATTTATCAACTGGAAATTTAGCACATACATAAAACACATTTAGAGCCAACTACTGGACAAAATCAAATTCACTCAAGGAACCTAGACATTTTAGAATGCTTGGGGAAAAAAATAAAAAAGCTTATAAAATTTTGTACCTATCTAAAAACATGTACAATATATCCCTAAACTACAATCAAGTGCCAGTATCACTAATTGTGTAACGCTGCTACCAGAAACAAACCCTCCAATCTTACAAAATATGGAAGTAGATTTGTTCCAAGAGGCTGACAGAAGTATCACTGGAAATAGGAAGAAAGAGAGAATTAATCTTGCAGTGGCTATACTACACCTCTTCGTCTGTGCATGACATGGCCCATTGCTCCAATGAAACTGCCCACCTTTATTCCCTATCACTTCACTTTGGTCCCACTGAGGGAACAGTTGACATACATACAAGCTGCTTTTCTAGCATTCAATACAGCAAACTGCTTAAACACCTCCCAGTCCTGACAGCATGGCATTTTGTCTGGGAAAAGAGAGTGGATCCTGTTGATTCGGTAGCATGTTTATATTAGGAATTAATTGATGCAACAACTGTCTATTAATGTATGGTTTATACCACATTAAGCATAACAGGGTTACCCTCTCAATTGCAGCCTCCAGGCATGACTAATATTTAACTACAGTGATGACCACAGAAAAAAGTGCCCATTAAATTATACCTTTCATCATAACGTGACTAGTCTTTCTGATTTTTTTCTTCTCCCACAGACAGAGAAAAGAAGGACTCAGTGAAAGGTCAGAACCTGAAATATCCTGTTGCTCAGGTGCTAGGTAATAGATCAAACCTGGGGTGATACTATTAGGCTGCAGATACATATAATTTTCTACCTGAAGAGCTCACCTGGCTTCCAAACCAAAGATCATCATCATCATCCTTTGAGATCTGCCAGCTGAGCTGCTTATATACATGCTCTCACTTTAGCCAAAGTGAGGGGAGCTGGTGAAATCTACTGTTCAGTTGTATACATCAGTTTGGCCTGTTTTGCCTGAAACACTTAAGAATTGCCTGTAGGAGCAACTCAAGCAGCACATCCAAGGGGCCAGTAACTTCCAGCCAAGGAGCACTGTGCCCTTTGGCCAGCAATACTGTAAGTCGGCAACAAAACACAGCCTTATTCCTTTGAGATTTGTGAAAGGAGCTTTCAGAGGAGAAGCGTGCAAGTAGTACGTTACCAGGGAATGAAACATCTTTGTGGTTTGCAATCTGTCTTTTAATGGTCCACCATTTACTCCGAAGCCACTGTGGTGAGCGGACACTACTCCATCCTTCAGCTAGTAAATCCCAATTGATGTCATTTTCATCAGACACTTCGAGTTCCGCTATCCTGGCAGGATACAGAAAATAATGGACCTGTTAGAAACTACCCTCCAGACTGGAAGGAGTGTTGCACTTCTCTGGCCTTGTCACACGTAACAGCGGCACAATGGCATGCTAGTGAACAGTCCACCAGAGCTCATGAACTGACATAGGCTTCCAAGGCTTCACGCTGCCAGAGGTCAAGCAGAATCATAAACAATGGAAGATGGACTCGACCTGTTAGATGATCCAAGTCCATCTCCCTGCCATGCAGAATTATTCTCCATATTGACATATACACGAGGAGTTTGATCAGATTGTCGTGAAGCATTCCAAATGGTGGTACTTGCATCTTTTCTCTTTGGAAAACCATTCCCCAAACACATCTCCAAGACAGGAGAGACTTCCTGAGATTCACTCTGAACTTCCACTTAATTAATTTCATGTTACGATATTTACTTCTGTTTTTTCCTAAATAACACTCATCCGTCCTTAACATAGATCTTTGCCTCCTCTCAGATGCTTCTTAGCCAAAGTAGATGAAGTTAACTACAGTATTAAATAGTTCCTCATAAATCAATCCCATCAGGCTCTCCAGGTGAGAGACAGTCTTCACATAATTTTGGCAGATGTTATACACACATTGGATTCGATCAGAATCTGTTTGAATACTATAAATATGTCTGAATTGCCTCCAGCTCATCTGTACCTGGAGCTTATGAAAAAGAGTTGAGCAGTGAGAGGGAAAAGACTTTTATGAAAGTTAAGAGTTTTCTTCACAAAGAAAGAAATAGCACCGAATACTTTTGCTTGCTAAAAAAAAAGAAAACCCATCAAAAAAACCAAAACAACACACCAAAAAGCAAACAAACAAACAAGCATCAAAAAGGAAAAAGCTACCAAAACCAACCAAACAACCCTGCAGGATGAGTTAAGGCTATCTGGACAGACCCAAATAAATACCATTTGTACAGAAATATTAATAATTATAACTAGATAATCAGCACATTCTGAAAAGTGAACTCAAAATGAGTTGGTTCAAGTCAAATAACTTCAGAAAATCACCGAATATTGTTCTGCAGATGTTTAGGTTCCCTGTATGTCTTGGCTTTTTATTCCCACCCAAAACTATAAACCCATAAAAATCCACTGGCTAAAAAGCCTGAGTTAAAGGCATTCAAAACAGGAGAAGGACTGGAGAGAGCAAAAGATTTCCAAAGTTACTACCAGGTTGCCAGCTCAAATGTAGTTCAAAGATGCTGATATCCAATCAGTATTTGGTGGCCTACATGAAATTAATTTGCAGTTTCAGTTTAGTTCTTTGTAGACAAGATGTCCACATCACAGAAACCACCACCACACTTGACCCTTGTTGGTCATCTCAGCAGAGAGGCCAAGGACTGAACGGGCAGGGAGACTGAACTACCCTCCAGTTAAGGGTTAAAGCGCATTGGTGGGGCCACGTGTGGAAAGCTTGCACGGTTGCTGCCTGTGCTGTACCTTTTCTGTGGAATAAAGAAGACTTCAGTCTCCAGGGTTTTCAATCTGACACCTTTCACGAACACTAACATTCACTAAAAAAACAAAAAACAAAAAATATGTTCAATAATAAATCTCTGGGAACTGTAAACACAGCAGTGATTTTTGGAGGGTTCTAGAGTTTTTAGTGTCTAAGGAACCAGCAAAAGGGACCCCAATGGAATCCTGCTAGTGTCACGTATTACAAAGCTTTAAAAATAACTAAAACAACAAACCTCAAGATCAGATTTATTTCATCTTCCTTGGTCCACTCAGTGCCCCCACTTTGTTTCCAGTTGAGATAGTTGAGCCATTTAGAGCGGCACTGCTTTTCCGAGCGTGTCCCGACCCGTTCCGCTACGGCTGCCCACGATACACCTTGTGTGACAATGTCACCTGGTTCTGTGCTAGTGAGCTCGTGCACTACTTCTGCTAGTCTTTTTTCTTCTTTCTCTGTCCACTTTCCTGAAAAAGAGAAAAGCCTCCAACTTAACCGACAGCAGATGCCCTCTGTTTTGATCTGTAACTCATCAACACACGTTGATCTTCGGTGCCTTAACGCCTTATTCCGGATGCAAATATTGACTTGCAAAGAAGATGTAACTGTTTTTGCTAACTAATAATTTATATTATACCCATTCTTGATTAATAAATGCATAATTCTGATCTAGTTGAAGATGTCCCTGCTAATTGCAGGGGGTTTGGCCTAGATGACCTTTAAAGGTCCCTTCCGCCAAATTATTCTATTCCATGATGTTATAATTCCATTGTTTTGCTGCCAAGTTTCTTTCTCTTCTCTTCCTCTTGCAGATAAATGAAACAACATAGAACTTAAACAAAATACTAACCCAAAGTAAACTGGTCCAAGCTATCTGAATTGTATTAGTTGAAGTAAATTAACCATGCAACAATTTGGCATATGGTAATTACATATGCCTGGTCTGACTAAATATTCCTTCCATTAGATTATATACACTACATTAGATTATATACACTACAAAATAAACACACTTTACTCCTAAAGTAAATGACACCAAATATACAATGTATGTTTACAAATATTAAACACCAGGAAAGCACTTTGAAATCCACTTCAACAAAATATGCTCCAGTGGCATAAACTTATGATAGATAATGGACTGCAAAAGTAAACAGACTGTTCTGGTCTTTAAGAAGTGAAACTAAAGAAACTTGTACCAAATATGTTCTAAAAATGTCCTCAGATTTTAAGTCGTACATTGAGGAACATTTTAAATTCCTCGGTTCAGAGTCACACATCTCTGAAAACACCACTGAGAAAGGCAAAAACAGAGTTTTAACTAGAATATCCCTTTCTGACACCAGCATTTGCCTCACCTGTGTTGCAGGTATCCTTCATCAGTCTACACCGATCTTTTACAGATGAAGCACTTCTCCCCAGTGCAGCTCCTATTGTGGCCCAGTCATTACCATGCTTTATTCTCAGCCTAAACAGAAACATGCTTGTTAGCGCTATATCCACTTAAGAGTTTACCAAAATATCAAATATGCTCTATCAAATATGCTTTGATACTAAAGCATTAATGTATTTTCTGTCATTGCTCCTAATTTTAATATGTGCTTCTAGAAGCCTTCTGGGCTAGTGAAGCCACAGGATACTCACTTATAAAATGTTTAATATCCACCTGTCTTGCAGGAATGCTGTGAAGCTTAATTACTGCATTAAATACAACATGCACGTTTAGATAAACACCTGACATCCATTCCACACAAGCTCATCAAGGATTTTCAGGTGGCACGGAGATCACTTGAGAAATCTAAATAATGTCTGATAAAAACCCAGGCATCCTACAAAGTTAAATGCGGCAAAACACCATATAATAAAGTTCATAATTTTAACTGTTATGTTCTTCCCATAAATGACAACAGGTTGCTCAACATGTTGATCTATGACTGCTTTTGGCACATCTGGAATTCCAGGCACCTTGTGATTGACACAAACCAGCTAAATTGATCCAAGCATATCTACCAACACAATGCAACAGACTCCCTCCCTTCCTTCAGCACAACATGGTTTCTTCAAACTGCTCAACCCCAGAAAGCTGCCAGAGGAGATAAAGTCTGTAGCCCTTCCTTGATCTATCAGGTTTATAGTCAAAATCAAAGAGCCTTAATGGCAATGTATGTATCTCTAACACTTCATCGAGGAGATCCTACCCTTGACCTGCCATTTTCTTTAGAAATAACTTTTGCTCAGGTTTCCTAAAGAAAAGGACTTTGTTTTTCACAAACATAACGGCAAATGTTAACTGTGTTGTAAAAAACTGAAACATTACTGGTTTCAACAGAAGGCTTGCTTTAGAACTTTGTTTCATATTGCTCATGTCCTGAATATACATTAGAAAACCAACTAAAAAATAATCAAAATGTCGTGGCTTCATTATTCTTCAGATTAATTTAGTAACCACTAAATTAAACCACTATTTTCTGATAGACAGAGTTGGAACAGTCAAATTTACTTATAACTTTTCAGTGATCTATAACAAATCCTGTAAAAACTACTCAATATAAACAAGGTAGCGTGACCTCGTTAATAAAAATACTTACTCTTTAAGCTTTTCAATTTCCTCAGGAGTATACCTAAGCAACAGGTAAATAAAAAAATATTATTTCAAACAGAAAGAATACAGCAAAAATATTTTTGTTCTACTAGCCACACAGTACACATTTAGTTACAATGAGAGATTAAGGAATTTCAGCTTAAGAAAGAATCTGACTGAACACTTCAAAAGAACGTGAAAAACGAATGTCATTTTCCACATTAATGCATTTCTAAGGTTATCAGGTTTAACATTCCTCTCATTTACCAGTAAAATTCCTCATTCTTGGTGACCTTACTACTAAAAACAGAATTAGAATTTTGTGTACTAGTCTCTCAAATAAAAAGTCATTTTTTCCTTCCTGTCTCAGTTCACAATCATCATAAGGCCGACTTTCCATTTAAACAAAAGTAATCAGCACTGAGATGGTATAATTAGTTTTCAACTACCTTTAAAAACTAAAACTTAACAACCTTTTCAGCACTTCTGGAAGGTGCCATACCCACTGATCTACAGATGGGCAAACTAAGGCTACAAGGATGAAGATCAATTAGCTCAAGATCACAGTTCTAGAAAGAAAGTACACCTCAGCATATCCACACTTGTGTCAAAATCTTCCACTCGTATCGGAATCCCCTCTCCACCTTTCTTTTGTTGTCTGTTTTGGATTTTTTTTTTTAAGCTCTGGATACTATTAATTTAACACAACTACTGTCAAGGCTGATCTACCAGAATTCAGCAGAGGTGACGTTATGATTCAGAAAAGTGAGGTGTGTTTGGCTGGAATCTTCTGCCTCACGTATAACATTAAATACACGACCCTACTCATGCCAATAAAACCATGCAGTATTAGAGGTTTTCATACTTTCCAACATGGTTTCTGTCATCATACATGCGAAGAACTCTTCTATAGACAGCAAAGAGAGGCCGATTCAGACCCCAAGCTATTGTCCTGTAGAAATCTTTCCTTTCGTCTTTTGACATTTCAAATATAATTTCAGTGGCATCTTTTATTCCACGGGCCTAGAAGAAAACATTTTAAAAAAACAAACAAATCACAAACAAGACACCTTAGATAAAGTCTCCTAGAAAAGAAGAAGCAGAATACTTAAGAACTAAAGCCTAGCACACTATTATGCAACACTCTATGCATCTCAAATACTACAGTCTAAAAGTTACATTGATAATTATAAATTAGCTACCTCAAATACAAATCCTTTAACACTAGTTTTGTGGGTTTGGGTTGGTTTTTTTTGGTTTGTTTGGTTGGTTGGTTTTTTTACACTGGACTCCAGACAGACATGGAAACTTGAACTTTCATTTACATGTAAAAAAATCTGTCCAATGTATATTTAAGATCAAAAATTGGAGCATCATTTAGAACATCATGGAAAGTAAACATAATGGAAAAATTCTGTGGAATTACCTCGAAATTATACAGCAGAAGGTTGTTAAAAAGTGCCATATCAATTCATTCGATAATGTCAGATATTTTTGTCTGGAAGCAATTTTTCAATTAAACTACTCTTCTTGTTCTGATCAAAACTATAAGCAAACTTGATACAAAAACCACTGGAGTTAAGTACAAAAGGAAAGGTTTAGTTTAACTTCAGCTTAAACTAAAAATCACTATATTTCAATTATTCAAAGCAGTACAAGAAAGCAGATAAACGGGAAAATAATATATCAAATGAATTATAAGTAACTTTTTTTTTTAGCTAGCTAAAAAAAAGCTTCTCAAGATTTAAAAAATATTACCTATGAATGATTTTGTGGCAGAAATTCTAATACACACATGGGCAGGCACGCTTTATAACACTAATACTGAGGATTTTTATACCAATGAAGACCATACTCAGGATTTTTTTTTTGATTCACAAATGAAGGTTAGTGAACCTGTAATACCCAGGTCATACACTCTCAGCTGTAAGTGCTCAGCTCAAATACTCTCAGCTGTAAGCCTCCCACCAGTATGGCTTATGGGCAATTACCACTGTCAGTGTGTTAACTGTGTGCCTATTTTAACACTGAACTCTGACAACAATATATTAGGGGGAAGAAAGCTGATCTAGGCATCTGTACATACTACTGTGAGTGTAGTAAACAAACACAGATGTGGCACCAAAGAAGCCTGAAAGTCGTATTCAGTGCTTTGTAAGGAAAATTATCTCTATTCCTAGAGCAATTTTTCCTTCTTTCTTCAAAGATTTCATGACTGATGTATATGCAGAGAAAGAAATTAAGCCACTTGAGCACCCTGAAGTGAAATTTTAAAATAGGTTAAGTACACAAATTAAAAGCAATGTTACATTCAGTAGTCTTAAATCCTATATATGGATATAATTATCTTATGTATTTCAAGTGGGTAATCACCATTTCTACTACAAACTGATCAGAATCGCTTATTGCACGTTGTGGGAAGTACTAAAGAAAGTTGTTTCTTAGCAGGAGCTGCATCACCATGTCAACTACCAGGTAGCATACCCTAACACATACCTTTAAATAACGCTCAATGTTACTCATCAAAATGTCGATTTCTTCTTTCGACCACATCCCTTGCTTCCACTTATGGCCTGAAAATAGAAATGACAAATTACCAAAGTGAAACTCATCAAAACACCACCATCAAAAACATCAGAAAACCACCACTCTCATTATTGCAATCAATGAAGAAATCAGAATAGTAATTTTAGTTATTTAAACTCACTAGAATTAATTTTAAACATGTTATTTCAGAACTGATAAACAATCCTTAGTAACTGTCAACTAATGTTTTAAATAATGTGAATCAGAGCCCTCTTCAAAACCATCCATTTTTTAAAAACAGAACATGTTCCTCTATGTGCTGTCAAGTCACATTTCCAGGCTTTTTCTTCAGCCAGAACTAGAAAATCTGTCTTTAAACTGACATCTGAAATGTCCATGTGCTCAAATGATTCCGGAAGCTGGGAATTAACATGTGGCTCAAAATATAACTTGAAGAATTGGCAACAACACGGGGTTCTCTTCTGTACCTTATCACTTCCCAACATGTGAGTTGGGAAGCACCTGTTGGTGCTTTCAGAGACATAAACGCTGTCCCTAGTCGATTTTGACAAGCTGCTCCCTCTCGCTCTTTTTTTTTTTTGCATGGGAGATAATGCCCACTGGGCCACAGTCAAGATAAAGACTCACAATGAATATTTTGTTTCTCAAATAAAAGTGGCAAACCAGTAGAAAAAAACATTATGATTCGTCTCTGTCTATGCCCTTAGTAACTGCAATGCCAGTTAAGCTTTAAAAGCAAAACCAATCAACTGCATCCAGAGAGAAAATGTCAAACCTGAGCTCTGTCAATGAAACATTAAAACATTCCTTTCCTGAATTTATATACAGATTCCTCTTTTTTCTCCTCATGCTCATATCATACTTAATATTAACAATCACTTAGAATTAAGATTATGCTGGTGACCCAGTTTACATACTGGTGTGTGCTGGCTACCTGCCCATCTCTGCTTAGAAAAATCAGGGTACTTCCTTCTCAGCCTGCTAATTACCAGAGCTGTGAGGCAGAACACACCAAATAAAGTGTTTACTCAAATCCAATTATAATGAAAAGTACAGGCATTATTACTAACTCCATAAGTAACTGATGAGGGAAAACTCTTCCTTTGGGCCCAATGGCTTCAATGTCTTCTTCCAAAGCTACAGAGACAGAACAACCTACCCCTGTCACTGCAATTCACACCTCTACCCAAACACCTGAACTGACTTAAAAGGGACAGTGTTACTCTTGACATGGAATAATTTTTAACACCAAACTATTTCAGGAAGAGAAGTGCATTTTGCAGTTAACGTGTCTGCAAATCCAGTGCCAAGATTATTATAACCTGCCCACAGGTCTTCAAAGAAAGCATTATCAGGTGGAGACTGCTATAAAATGATGAGCTCAGGCAACACACGTCAAACTCTGAGCTCCTGTCAAAGATGCACAGGGAGATTCTTTCACAGCTGATCTCTGTGACAGAACATGGAGACCCCAAGAAAAGTTCAGGATTCTCAAATATATTTCTAGAAACATTTTATTGGAAGTGTCTTCCCCAAATTATTTATCTCTTAATTAGAATCACCAGATTTAGTGCTCTCGTTCATCCACAACTCTAAATACCTCTTGTGATGTGTGGTCACTTGACACGCCTGTGAGACAGCTACAAAAGGATGTAAGTTTCTACTAAGTTTAAGAAGACACACATCAAGCACGAGGCTACCAAGTCACATGAAAACAGTCATTTCTCTGCCAAATCACCAGTACATGCTCCTCAGTCACAGCTGAGAACGTGCTGCTCCCTAAGCCCTTCACCACTGGCTACTGGGAAGATCATAATCCCCGTGCTTCCTCTCACACTCGACCACAGCAACATGATTTCTCTCTACTTCTATCCAGCTGCCTCAATGCCATGATGCAAAGGGCTCTCTTTGCTACCCCATCTCTGCCCCAGCCCTCTCAGTGAACCCTCAATAGTTTTGATGCCCTATAAATCTAATAAAGACAGAGATATCGGGGAGAAATTACTTATTGGCTGTTAGAAGCAATTGTTACTGCACACATTTCACAGTGAGTGAAACGGTCATTAACTTAGTTGGTCAGTTCCCTTTCTCTGAATGTTCCATGTCCAACCCAGGTTCTGGGTGCCTCACTCACATTTTTTCACTGGCTCAGCAGCACTCTCAGCTTTCTAGAGCAGAACTCACTGGGTAAGAGATTATTTGCTTCTATGAAAGAAAAACATTACTTTTTTTCCTAAAGTTTTCTAGTAAAAAAGGGAGTTGCTTTGGACTGACTGAAAAAGATTATTATTTTTTTTACACAAGAAAGAAGGAATGTCAGAAGAACAGTACAGAGATTGAGGAAACTGGAGAGACAACATGTCTTCATCTGACACTGAGTTGTTTCTCCAGGTTTAAAAAGGCACTTCCCTTGGGGGAAAAAAAGAACACAAAAGCTCTAAAGTTCAGCAACTACTATGTGATTGCGCAGATGCATTTTGAGGAGGAATGCCAGTGGGGTGGCAGTTTTAGGAGTAGCAGTGATTATTTCAGTATATCCTGATCTGCATAATCCCTCCTCTTCTGAGGAGGCAACTCCATTCCAGAAACTGTTAAGTACGAATCACAACACAACAGCCAGATTAATAAGCCCTCTTTGGAGGAAGTCTATTAACCTGAGCACAGATTAGGGTTTTTTTTCCCTGTTATACCCTCCTCTGACTGCAGCCTCCCATCTCCCAACCAGGCAAAAGTGCAACAGAGCTAACACAACTGTCTGCCCAGCCTGTGCCAACACACAGCAGTTCTCTACTACGGCCACTGGAATCACTGTCACCACTCCAAGCGTGTCCCCTCTTCCCCTCCAAGCGTATACGCAGTTCCAACTTTCTTCTTGCATACAAGGTGCAAGAGGGATGGCGAAGACTTAATGCATTATTTCTCTCAGCATTTTTAGAATCAGTTTTCTCAAATATCTTGGCTAAAAAAGCCAGACCAGAGATTACTTTATGTGACCTGCGAAATGTTCTGAGGCATTTTGAATAGCTTACCTTTTTAAAGCATGGGAGAGTTGCATTTGAAATATCTTACCTTTATTTGTTAGAGAATCCTTATCCTCTTTGGTGGTGAACCAGGCCTGACTAACAGCTGACACTTCTTCATTGCCCATTGGGGAGATGTCATCCAGCTGTTCATTCTGAAGAATCTTGAAAAGACCAATATGAAATCATTAGTAAGATCTGCAGTTATTTCTACCATTTTGCTTTTAACATGGAGGCACAATGTCAAGGAAAATTAAACCAGCACACTTGGTTACCTCACTCACTGCTCACAAAGTGGCACTTTTTAGATACAGCATTGAAAGTACATTCACCTATCTTAAAACACCAGTAAGATTTAATATCTTAAGATACAGATGTTCTGAGAATTCATTAAATAACATTCTTCATCCCATTTAATGTACAGTGAATGTGAAGTATCTCACTGGTGGAAAGAGGACCACTTTTGCTGGAAAGAGGACTATATTCAGCATCTCCAATATAAAACTTTTAAACATGACACACCCACAATGAGAAGTGTATGTAACTATTAGGACTGGTGACAAGACAAAGTGTATTCAGGCCTCTTATAAAGCATGATTTATAACCAAGGAGTGACAGAACCAACAGATAAACTTGTCTTCTAAGCAGACCACCAGAGAGCAAGTAATTATCAGTGGAGAGTTAAATCTATTACTGTTTTCTGTGTTGCTCTTTGAACAGGAAGTTAAACTACAAATAACCTCTTTCATATGTAAGATGATTCAATTGCACTTTTATAGAACAACATTCCACAAACAAGATCCATGCTCAAATACATCAGTTTCAGACTAAAAATAATCCCATTCATTTAATAAGCCCCTTCTATTATTTGTTTCCCTTTTCATTTCAATTTAAATAAAAACATGCATCAAATAGGTCAATTTAGAAGTTGTACTGTACCTGAATCTGAGTAACAGTTCCTTCGTTAATCTCATCTTCAGCTACCTCAGTGGTAGCAGTCATGGTCACCTCAAAGCTCTGATCATTTTCTGAAACTTCAGAATAGAAAGTTAGTTGTCTGCTTTTCTGACTTTTTTTATGCATGCTACAGGTTTTAGAAATTGATAGCTTTGCACTGTATATTTTAAAGAGGCCTTAATTGGTATTGATTTGTTGACATAGTAAAATTATCAAGACGACTATCAACTGTTGCTCTTTGTAGAATTTAAATATGGATTTTGAAACTTTCTGTTTTGTAATTGTCTATAACTAAGAACTAATGTGAAACACATAAATAAAAGGTGTTTGATTTGGTGCAAACATTTGGTACTATATCAATGCTCCCTTTTCCAATTATTATAGGACAACATTTATGTTTTTCAGCTGCATTCCTCTTCTGTTTTCCTTCAACTTCAACATGATAATGCCTTTACTTCTAAGGGCTTTCTGCTAAGTTCCACCAAATAAACACATATTGTAATTTGGTATTTTAACTTGCAAGACCTGATTTTGCTTCCCTTTGGGATACTGTATTGAACTCTCTAATACTCAATCAACTTCCTTAGGACTAATTCAGTACTCGGCCTATCTTTTGTACAAATCTCTACCTTAAAAAGACCATGTATCTCAGTATTACAAAACATGGGAGTACTAACTATAGTGTTTGATCATGTAAAATAACCCTAATCACTCTTTGTATCTAGTTTGTTGTTCATTCACTTATCCTCGAACTTATTCAATGCACCTGTGCTTGCAATCTTCTATCTGCAAGGCAGGTTTATTTTGTACTGTATAGTACTGTATAGATAACAATTGCTGTAAAAATATCCAAGGCTCTGAGAGGTAAAGATGATACCTAAGTATATTAATAGAATTTGAAAATAAAACGTGAAATATTCCAATGTCATACAAAGAATCCACTTTTAACCCTTACCAACAGAAACATTTGCTACAGGATATGCAAGAGAACTTACTTGGAACTGCAACAACAGAAATGCATGGAGTGGAATCATCAAGGCTTTGATCATCCTCTGATAAGCAAAGCCTCTTGTGTGGAGGTTCAGTGCTGTCTTCAGAGTCTACTTCATCGGTTTCTAACAACAAAAACATAACACGGGTTAATTTCTGTTAACAAAGTAGACCAAATCAAAAAGAAGCAGATGCAATAGGTTGGTTCGGCATTTTACTACTGCCCAGGCACTTGGTCTGAGTTATGGGCAGTAACAGTTCATACACTTTTTTCTACATATATTTTCTGTGAGATCTTCATGTAAATTCCATCCTCAGTCCATTACACACAAACAAGTCCCCTAAGCCTTCAGGTATTTGGGTACACACTCAGTTCTAAGAAGACATTTCCACTGCAATGGATCAGAACAGCTATATTCTTGTTGTATTCACACATATAGAATTCCGTGATTTACACTGAATTTGACACTATCCTCCTTTAAGCTGAAGCAGAACAACGTGCAGCACAGTAAGCTGAGACTAAGTAGCTCACAGAATTTTGAGGGCAGAGAAGTATGATGGTATGATCAATGAAAAAAGAAGAAATACCATGCAACACAATTCTATACCATTTTGAGGGCAATGAAGTATAAGGTTGCCTTCAGTGTCCTGAGTCAAAGTCACAGAGTTCACGGTTTCTACTGTCACTGTGTCAGACTCTTCTTCAACTGTGCTCATACTCAAACCTGAAAGAGCAACACACAGATTACTTTTCTTCACTCAGACGGTCACTCTGACCGTAATGCTGCCTTCTTTATCTCAAACACCCAGCATAAACTTCCACAGAGAATGGAGAATGTCTGTCTGTCCTTTTACATCAACAGTTCCACAGTTTAAGACATTCACCTCCCTTTCCTTTTCTTTCACACTTACACATCACATGGGGTAACACCAGTTTCAAAGCTGCTTGTCCCATTAAAAACAGTATCTAGACTCCCAATTCAGGAGTATGTGCAATCTACTAATTTTTTTTTTTTTTAAACACAAACCTAGGTTATTACTTTTCCACACCTGGTATTTTTTGTCTCTCTAATATTTGTTCCACTGCTAATTTAATTATTTTACTATTATGTAATCTAATGCTAGTCAGGAATGAAAAATATTTTTTGTAGTGTCATACTACTCATAGCTGCACTATTTATAGATTGCTAAATTGCAAAGTTCTGTTCTCCTTCCGTGTATATAACTGACTTGTGAAGCTAGTCTTACCGTTGAAACAACAGGAGCAACAGAAAAATTAGGCACAAGCAATCATTAGTATAAAAAATTGCTCAGAAAATAAGTCATCCAGGATAAGCAGTATCCTGGTGTGTATATATATATATATCTCCATAGTATATAGTGAACTATCGCAATGCAAAGTGCTTCTGATAATCTCATTTCCACTACAAAACTGCTATAAAGAAACCCAAAGTTTATGAGACTTTCAATGTAATCCACCAT
The DNA here is from genome assembly GCA_004320125.1 of Scolopax mira. Taxonomy (NCBI): domain Eukaryota; kingdom Metazoa; phylum Chordata; class Aves; order Charadriiformes; family Scolopacidae; genus Scolopax; species Scolopax mira. Next base: position 128,145 of record BJBW01006045.1, on the reverse strand, counting down.
TATTGATAATTTTGAAATAAAACTCCACAAAAGAGTTCTAATCCATCAAAGAAATGTAAGCTTTTTCTGCTGCAGAAGTTAAATGAAATGACACCTAAAATTTCCAGAAGCTTTGCAATGTTTTCATCAGTTTTGAGCACTTAAGTTTGGTGACTGTGTTGGGCAAATACCTGTAAAAAGAAAACATCATCTATTTCTCCTTGAAGTGCTCAGTCCTTATTATGTGTTTTCTTCTATGTCAACAACAGAAAAAAAATTAGTTTTAACTTTTAGTTTGGAGCCAAAATACTGGTACCACCAATTTTAACTTACATTTTTAAAAAATCACTAACTATAGCTTTAAGAAAAGACTAATCACAGTTATATTACAAAGTTTCCATGTATCAGGCAGGTATACCCCATAGTGGAATTTACAACCTGGATTTTAAATCCTCTGTATAATGTTAACAATATTGCTTCAGCAGGAAATTATTTAATTTTTAATCAGAAAGCGTGTTCTCTCCTATTGAAGATTCCCAAGAGCAGCGTTTTCTTAGAAGGATAAAACTACTGCTAGTCTTTCAATAAAATTACTTATCACCTCTCAAATCTGACGAAGATTTGGCACATCTTTAAGCACATGTAGTGACTTATTCCTGGAATGAAGTGATATTACCCTTCTGAACATGTCAAATATTTCAGATACCGCTGACATTTTAAATCAGAGGGTTCTCAAATTGACTTTTGTATCTACTGCCAGCAACAGCCCCTTGCCACATGCAAGTGTAGGAGGCAGTAACTTCCTTAGAATTCATCTGTTTCTCAGTTTTACGGTCTCTGCACTACCTTCTAGTAGAAGCGATTGCCACTTGGCTATAATACTCATTTTTAAGAACCAAAAGCATCACTCTTAACTCTAAAAAAAACAGAAGAAAGAAATCCAAAGTGTTATAGCTAAATTAGGAGACTGTAACTTCTTCAACTCAGTTTTGAGTTAATTCTTGGAAGGAACAAATTGTATAATTCTAGAGGGCCAAAAGAAATAGTGAAGATTCTCTATTTCATGTTCACGTGCACTTTCTGAACAACTTTTACTACAGGGAATGCTGTAGCAGAATCTCCCAAAGTTACCTGAAATGCCATGGAGGATTCTTCTTTAATTATATTTGAACAGACAGTGAAAACATTTTTTTTCTATAATGAGCTGAAAGCAACCATTTTTCTTATCACCGCTTCAAAGACAAATGTATTTTTATAAAACATGTTATGTCAATCATGCACTTCACCTAAAGCTGATGTATAAGCAGCAGCAACCATAGCACCATATACAGAAGACACTTCCTTCTTTTTGTTGAAACGATAGTGCAAAGTGAATACACAGGTAGCAAAGCTGGGCCATTCTTTCACCAGTTACTCAGTATTTGTAAGAATGAAAGAACACGTTTATAGGATTATATTTCTTATATTTATAAGGCCCCTGATCAAGTTAGAGGTCCACGCTTGTTTGCTTGAGCTCCCAGGTACTCATCACCAAAACCTCTGCACAGCACCCCGCTGAAGGAACCGTGACTTCCTGAGGAGCACCCCTTGGTGTAACTCCTGGACCGAGCAGGGTTTGTTAACATTTTGCCAATCTCCCAAGAATCATTTACTGCAACAGCAAGTGTAGGCTCTCCAGGAAAATAAACCCAATAATGTTCTATACCAGATACTTGACATTTAGCAGATATAAAGCTTTCTGCGTAAGGGTAGTAATCATAACCACGCCTCAATAAAACCTAAGAAGAGCCGAATCCTTGATTTGATTGGAAAAATTTGGATCAACTTTAATGGATCTGGCTTTAGACCTCAATTGAAAACTGACTGCATGAGGAGTTAAGTCAAAGACAAATACATATTTTGGACATTATTTTTTATTCATTAGACTACACAAATACAACAAAAGTGAAGGAAACAAGCAAACTTGTTATTTCAAGACACATTTACACCAGGACAGGAGCACTAACCCATGAAGATATGAATTAGTAACCGAAAAGTGAGGAAAAAAATAAATAAATCTTGGGTGTTTGCAGTGGTTCCACTGTGTGAATAGGAAAAAAATCTTCAGATCTTATAAAAATCACTGCGTTACACTTAAATAATGACTAAACTAGCATGTATGCTGAAGACACATTAAATAGGACATATGATGGGACCACCTGGAGTTTCGAGGGAGATGGGTGGAGAAAGCAGAGCGCTGCTGCAGCAGACAACACCCTCTGATGCTGGCTGCTTCCATACTGGCTGCAGGGACACCGTGCTCACCCCATGTCCTTGATTTATCAGGGGGTGACAGCCACACTAAATGCTGTGCCACCACAGAGGGCTTTGCAGCATGTGCCATGCAAAATACAGACACCTGCAAATCCCCTACACGGCTGCTCTTGGAAAAGTTAAATACAGAATTAACGACAGCCAAGGCTCCTTAATTAGTGAGAATTGTGACACGAACAGTCTCGTCACCTCCAAAATATCATCTTCTTTTCATAACTTACATTCAGTATGCTTTTCAAAATGCATGGCTTTCTATTTAAAACTAAAAGCTTGCTTAAATATTAAACGTATCTCCCAAGCCATTTCTTTAATCCTCAATTGAAACACATTCTTTACAGAAATGCCAATCTACCACTAATATTTTGTCCTGAAGGAGTGTGTGAGCTCGTGGGGGAAGGGAACACTGTTGGGTGCACACAGACTAAGAGTGTGGATGGGCATTAGGAAATGCAGTGAAGATAGCATCATCTTGGATTTCTAAGATAGCAGTTTAGAAATCAGTGCAAATGTAATAAGCACTTTCTGAGTTCTTAGATTTTTGGGCGCATTTACCAAATTCAACATTTTTAAGAGTTGCATTACAATTTTAAACAGGTTTCAACATGCAACCAGACAGGAAAATACTTTGCCTACAAGAATCATATAATAAACTCCAATATAAAATTTTCCCCTAAAGCCACATAATACAGCAGTCCTTATTTATTTGGGAAACATGCAGGAAATTAGCAGGAAAAAAATCTACAAAGCTGATTTTATTCTGAGTTACAAAAAATTTTAACATTTTTATACCAAATTCCTGTAATTGTAAATCATCTTTATCAGGCAGATGGGGTCAATTATGCTGTGGGCTGTAAAAATTAAGCACTATTATAAACTAGTATTTTCACTCCTGCAGACAGAATTCTGTCATTAAGCCTAGCTATTCACTGAGTGATATGTCTAGTCTTCTGTTGACTGCTGTAAATCTTTTAAATATTTGACGTGAAATTGTATTAAAGGCTGTGTTCTATACACTGGGCAAAAAGTAATAGTACATTCCACTAAATCCTGTAAAAAGCAAAAACTGAAGTGTATTAAGGGAGGCTTCCGGCAATTGAGGCACTTAAATGGAACAATCACATGGGATGCACTGGGATTTCAAGGCATTTGTTCAAGAGGAACACAAAGGAAACAAAATCGTTACAGGAACCCATATACCTCATATTTAAGGAAGCCTGAGTGCTTAATGTATTCCATACCATGGCTCTTATGTAGTCGATACATACAATGTATCATCAGGAGTTTTTACTACTCAACTAGTGCCAATTCTCTTATGCTATTACTCAACAAGAAACCTTTTCCCCAACACCAAATGGGTTCCACCCAAATCTAACAGAAGGAGCCAGAGACCTGAGTCTGAGACATACGAAGATTTATTAAAGTGTATCAGCAGGAGATTACGGTCCTTTAGGGACAGCCACATTCTACTCCTCAGTGGCATTTAAAGAAGTGGGCCATCACAGGAATGGAATATAGGCAAGACACAATGGGACAAACTGTTCTCATCTGCATTGATCCAAATTTGGCAATACTCCACGAGTTCTAGCCTATCCATTGATATTTTAATAAAAAGCACTGAGCATGCTTTAAATGTCATGGGGACAGGGCAGCCAAGTCCTAGCTCTTTCAAAATTAAAAATACAGGAAGTTTTACGTTTTCTTTTTCAGTAACAGAAAATAGCTCCTGGGCACAAGGTTATGACTATCAATAAAAATCTTCCTAAGTATGATATGCACTAAAGTAAATATTCTGTTTCTTTGATGTAAATCCACATTTGTTTAAGCACTGCAGTAACTTCTTCACCTTTGTAAATAACAGGCAGAAATTCAGCATGCAATAAAATATGAAAAGTTGATTGTTATGCTAACTGTACAAGGCATAAGATTGATAAGCAAAGCCACAGCCCTGTTGCTTTCTGACAGACAGATGAGCATGCTTCTCATCTCAAAATTAACACTCATAATTAAGGGACTACTAGAATACGTAAAATTCTACAGTAGGGACACAAGGAAGTCTTTATTTCTTATATACTCATCTGTTCTAATTTTGAATGATTAAGACAAAAATTATTATTTTTAAATATTCTACCTGAGAAGCTTTAATTTATGTTCCATCTATTTGGTAAAGCATAAAACATCACCTAGAAAGTTTCAGTAAGTGTCTGGAAAACAAGCATGAAGTTGTCGCTGTTATTATATTCACGGGGATTGATGGAAATAAGAATTTGAATTGAGATGCATCCGACTCTTCCCAAAGCCTACACACACCTCCTGGTTTTGCAAAGGATTCTAACTACACTCTCAAGAAGACAATTTACATCTACAGCCAGAGCAGTGCTGGCAAACAAAATTTCCTAGATTACTTCAACCCAGAACTTACAATGGCCAGGTGAGGCTGAGCGATGGTAACTCTCTGTGAATAAAGACCTAGAAATACTATCTGTCAGCTAAAGAGGCAGCTACTGGAAGAATAATACAATTCACTGTGCTCAAATGCACAATCAAGAATAAAGAGACCTCAAAAAGAATTAAGACAAAAAAAAAAGGAAGGAAGGAAAAAAAAGGCTTGTCCGACTGGAATACTTTATTTTGTCAAAACGGAGTGCGCAATTCTAGTGCAGAAAAGCCTGGTACTGGTTTTAGATGGAACGCCTGATCTTGGCAGAGTTACACATTTCAGATGCCACTTAAAAATAAAGCCCCGAGCAACCCCAAATCATAACCCTCGCTGGGGAAGAAAAAAAAAAAAAAAATTAGGAGACCAAACAGATAAAAGCCACGAGGTTAGGATACCTCCACAGCAGTCCCAGAGAGGGGAAATCGAAGGGACATTTAAACCCCTTCGTGCGGATGGCCTTTTTATTACAGGCATCAAAGTAAAGGAGAAGGGAGTTTAAAACAGAAATAGCAAACAAAAGAACCCCCGCCCGCCACCCTCCCCTTTCCTCCCTCCTCCCAAAGGAGCCAAGGTTTGCTAATTTCCAAGTTTTCCCCCTTGTTTTCGCTCCTTGCCGAATTTCTTCCTGCGCAGCGCCGCCGGCGCCCGGCGGCACCCCGGGGGAAGGCGGGGACACAACGGCCCAGGCCCCAGGGGACAGATCCGGCTGCAGGCAGCGGCCCTGCCCGCCCTGCCCCAGCCCCCGGCACTGCCCCCAGGGCGGCGGCTCCGCGCCTCAGGGCCCGCCTCAGGCCCCCGCTGCCCCCCGGCCGCCAGCGCCGCCATTTGGTCCCGGGCGGCCGCCGCCATTTTCCCTGTCCTCTCGGCGGGCGGGCGGGCGGCGCTGACCGTCACCGCTGCTACCTCCGCTGCCAGACCAACCCGGCCCTGCCCAGCCCTTGTCCGGCCGCGGGTGAAGGCGCGGGGCCGGACATGGCCGCCTCCCCCTCACGATCCCCTCCTTCAGCACCACCGCGCTCCGCCGCCGCTGCCCGGCCGCTCCCGGCCCTGTCAGCCCGCAGGCCCCCGCGCACTTACTTCCTGTTTTGGGTCCGGGCACTTGAGAAACCAGGATGGAGACTCCCAAGTACCAGGATGGAGGCGCCGAGCGGCAGCGAGCGGGGGGGAAGGGGGAGGGGGGGGCGGGCGGAGGCGGTGGCGGCGGGGCGCAGCCCGCCGGAAGGGCCCGCCGCCCGCCTGAGGCCGTCGCTTCCGCCCCGCCGGCCGCACCACAAAACGCACGGAGCCGGGGAAGCCGTGGCGGCGGCGCCACAAAGCGCACGCCCCCCCCCCCCCAACCTCGGCCGCCGGTAAAAGGCGGGAAGAGTCTCCCCCCACTCCGCTCGGCCCTGAGGCGAAGCGCTGCTTTCCAGCTGTGCTCCCTTCGTGGCTTGCCCTCTTGCCTGACGACTTGAAGGGAAAAAAAACAACAAAACAAACCAAAAAAGCCCACACCAAAAGCCCACAAAAAACGGTGTTATTATAAAAAATGTGACTTGAAAACGAGAGTAAACAAGCGCCTGGTGGTGTGCGGCTGGTGGTGCGCGGCTGGTGGTGCTCGCTGCCTCACGGAGCGGGTGCCCTCTGGGCACCCAGAGCCCCAGGGGAAAGGAGCAACCTGCTGAGCCCCTTCAGGCACAACAAGTAGATGAGGACAGGAGAGCGAGTGGAGTCCCCTGGTCACGATTTTATGTGTAAAAACCTCATTATGCTTGGAATCATAGAACAGTTTGAGTTGGAGGAGGCTTTAAGAACCATCTAGTACAACCCCCCTGCCATGGGCAGGGACACCTCCCACCAGAACAGATAGGTCAAAGCCCCATCCAGCCTGGCCTTAAACACTTCCAGGGATGGGGCACCTGCAGCTCTCCTGAACAACATGTGCCAGTGTCTCATCACCCTCAAAGTAAAGAATTTATTCATAATATCTCATGTAAACTTCCCCTCTTTCTATTTAAAACCGTTACCCCTCATCCTGTCACTCTACTCCTTGATAGAGTCCCATCTCTCCTGCAGGCCCTTTTAGGTACTGGAAGGGGCTATAACGTCTCCCCGGAGCTTTCTCCAGAGTGAACAACCCCAACTCTCTCAGCCAGTCTTCATAGGGTTTTCTACTGCAAAGCCCCTTTTTTGTTACATCTCTTGTTGTGGTTGACCTCCATCCGTGTCCTCCCCTAGACTTCAGGAGCTTTGAAATATTGTACCCATGTCCTCTGTAAACAGCTTTTCTGCAAACATTTCTCACAGGCTGTAGGCATCCCAAAGCCTCGGGAGAACCTTGCAGAACCTGTTTGTTAGGCAGGATTCAGTTATCCTAAATATCTGATGCCTTTTAAGAACTTAAATTCCCAAAAGTGTTGAAGATGTCTGCAGAGGACTAGTTGGTATGACCAGGGGATCCCTGTGTGCTTCTGAAAGAGCAACTGGAGAGAGGCAAGGCGGGACAGATGCTGCATCTGCTCTAGGATATCTTAAATGGGACTAAACGGCTATGCTTAGGTCATTGTGTCTTACCCATAAGATATCAGGCTGCTCTGGTTGCCCTGAGCATGCTACACCTTAGAGATACTGGGGCTTCCTGGGTTCCCCCTGCATGACTCTTCCCAGGGAGTTTCTGTGGAAGGGAGTGTAACAAAGCTCAGTTTTGCCATCTCTTATTCTGGATTAAAACATATCAATGAGGAAAAAACGGGCATTTGCACCTGTAAAACAAAGGCTTGTAGCTGGGATGTGTAAGCAGAGGGGCTGAGATGTAATGGGGAGACAAGGCAGGGTGGGGAGGAGACATTCTGCATGAAATTATGATGGTGAAAGAATGGAGATTAAATGCATGGCTGGGACAAGGAGAAGGCAGCGAGGATAAAGAGCTGGAAGCAGGATGTATAGCATCTGTTTTGTTCAAAACACACTTAAATTAATTCTAGTGTCTGTGTCTTGGTCTTTCCAGACATCAAACCTTGGGAATTTTAAATTCCATGTCCAGTAGTTGACTTCCAGGGAAAACTTTAAGTGCCCAGTGTCCTTATGCACTCCTTGGCCAAAGCAGAGGTACAATTTTTTCAGCAAATGAAGCAGGGACCCTACACTTGCTTTTTTTGAAGTACATCTCTGGTTTGCCTTTTTTTCTTTTTCCCCCCAGGCGGTTGTGGTTTTGCTTTTAAATAACAGGCTACCACTTAGTTGAGCTGTACCAGAATGCATAATCAGGAGGCTGTACAGGAAGCAATAATTTTGACATTTCATATATGTCTTCACCATGTGAAATTTTCTAGAAGGACCTCATGCAGTAAGCATGTTTTCTTTATTTCTCCATATGTTATCCCCCCAGTTAGGAGCTTCTTTTCATGCTGGGTATAAAGTCTTTCTCCTTATTGTCTTTTTATCTTATTTATCCAGATGTACCTTGTAGAAAGCAGTATTTTCACTGCAAAATCTGTACCCCCTTTTACACAGTGGTGGTGTTCTGCGTCGTAATGAGCTATGAAGGTGATGATCTGCTGCTGCCAGAACTGGGACACTGGGAACAGTAGGTCACCGTCCTGTGCCTTGGTCACATGCGTGCAGGACTTTGTGCAGTTTTGCGCTTATGACTTCTCTTTGAGCCCATTCCCTATTTGTACAATGGGAATAACATCACTTTTCTGACAGAGACATGATGTAACTGCAATCAGGAAATTTTGCTTTCTATCAGAGTCAAGATACATGTACAAAAAGTGGTGACTGGGATACTCTGTTTTTTTATGAACAGGATGAAATCTTGCTCTGTTAATGGATAATGGACTCTTGTTCTGTGAAGCAGATGATATTCATGGATCATGAGTTGTTAAGGGAAGAATTACATGTATATATACCTTCTTAACTTGATGAAAGAATCACACACAGAGTTTGCTATGGACCTAACAATCCCTTTTTTAAAGTAGCAGTTAGTTTTTTACCCATCCATACAGCTTTCTTTCAGAGGACCTATATTCCTGGTAGCCACCAGGTGTCTCTACTGCAACGTGTTTTGGACCCACCAGTTGCATCCCAGAGATGGAACTGTTCTCTCTTTGCTGCAATGAAGTTAAAGCTAAATTAGCATTGCTCTGCGTTCACTCCTCATCAGGCATTAGGGGAAAAGTGAGACTGTGGCACTGCTTGATAAGGAGAAGATGTGAGATGGAGGATCATCAACATGCTGATGACTCAGCATAAATCCCGAAGGCAAAGCGTAAATTTAATAATCCCAAATCTGATTACATGGACGGTGACAGGAAGTGTAGAAGACAGAAAGCGTGGTATGCATTCTTTTTCTTAATCGAATAAAAAAAGTTTCTTCAAGAATCAAAAGAAGAAAAACAAAAAGTAGAAATTAGAGAAGGCCTTGGGTTATATGTATTAAGTACTGGGAGGTGGTCAGGGGGGCTGATGTACAAGACGACAAGCAGTGTGTCTGGCCTCAGCAGCTGGCTCTTGGACTGACCTGTATGTTTGGTGTAAGCATGAAGTAGGTGACAGAGAGGACCAGTAGTCAATGTAGGAAACTCTGGAGCAGATTTTGATGTAGCTGGAAGAGAAAATCCTAGACCTTGGTTGTATTATCAAATCCCTGGGCTGGGGTATGACCACATTGCTTGTGGTCATACCCCAGCATCTCTTGGCATCCTGGGTGACGTGCAGCTGAGGCACCAGGGCAGTAAAGGCTGGTGGAGCAGTTGCAGGACTGGGCGCTGACACAGGGGTCTCCCTGATGTCAAGTCAGAGCAATTAGCAGAGAGGCAGGAGATATTTTGCACGATTCTTTTATTTCTGTCTTTCTCTCTCATGTTAACTGTCTGGGATCAGCGTGCCTAAAACCTACGTAGATTGCTTTAAACACTGAAGTCCTGCAGCTCTCAGCAGGCAGTCCAAACTGCTAATGCTTCAGATCAACCTAACCACTTAGGGCACCCCTGTCTGGGAAGTCCTTTAGTTTTCCCAGGGATACGCGAAGTATTTTTGTTCTTCTGAGATGGACAACCACCTCCCATCCTCAGCTCTGCTGAGATGCACTTTCAGGCAAGCGTTTGGAGTGAAGCTGCTCCTTTCATTTGGTGTAGAGAGTACCAACATCCCAGTAGGTAAGCCCTCTCCTGGTGTGGTCAGGTGCAGGACCATTCCATGGAGATTCAGAGGACCTAGTTGTTGTGGGGAAAAGAGTCTTGAATTTGGAGGAGGTTTTACTTATACTGAATTTGTTATCAGTTAGCACCACCTTCTGATCACTGATTTAGGTATCAAAAAAACCCATGAACAATCAAACACTTAATTAAACACAATTTTCTCCCGCTTCTGCAGACTCAGCTTGCCTTAGGTGCCTGGTGGGTAATGTCACAGTGCAGCAGGCTCTTATCAGGTGTGTAATGGTTTCTTTCTGCTGCTTTTTGTTTCTTGATGACATTCCTCTGCTCTAGCCTGAGTCACTGATGGGCTGCAGTGCAGGGTATGCCTTGGGAGTGCACCCTTTTGGCATGGAGCATCTCCTTCCAGCCACACATCTCCACTGTCTCCCCCTTCGCCTGTCTCTTTACATGTTTCTCCTCCTTTTGCCTCTCTGCCTTAAATCTGTCTGAGCAGGAGCTCCACACTCTCTCCTGATCGAGTGGTGTTTTGGCACACGAAGGGTCATTTTCAGTGGTTTCAGATTGGCTGGAGCTCCTGTGAGTGGCCCAGGGCAAGCCATAGCCTCCTCCCTTGCTGAGCACTTGCAAACCCTGGCTGCTCAAACCCTGCCCCGTTGTGCCTCCTGCTTTTGAGGCAAGATAGGTTTTCCACTCCCTGTGCTGCAGAAAGAATGGGGATCTCAAGGGTTTTGGCTTCTGGAAAATTGTGTTGTACATAAAATGATTAAATGCAGAACTACTCCTAATTTCAGTGGACTGGATCTCATCAGGGAGATCTTTGGTTTTATGTCGCTGGCAGCAGAAGGAGCTTTGGTGCTCACAGAGGAATAAGAATGGTCCTTCAGCTCTGCCTTGGTATGTAAGATGTGCCTTGCTTAATGCAGTCTGGTGCACCGGTCCTAGTTCAGACCCTGAACTGGTTTACAGTCTCATGGAAAGATGCTGTCACAAATTGTGCCTTTGTTGCCAGCTTGTTGCGATCCCTGGTTCTGGAGGTTCTCCTCCTTTGGCTGCATGTATTTACCTGTTGTGCTCCCTCTGTTGCTTTGGGCTGGTAGAGCTGGAACACTGATTTGACCCACCAATGTCCACTGCTCTAATTCCATCCACTCCCGGTCGCACTGACAGGGATCAGGGAGCTGAGCAGGGTTCGGGGTTTGCATTCCAAAAACACATCTTCATGTCAGTCACGATAACTTTGGGCCAAGAAAAATGCAAGTTTACAGAGAAGAGCTGGACTGTCTCTTGAAGATTATCCCCTGGCTAAGCCTTTCTACGTGCGTTTTTCCATCCTTTCCCCAGGAACTGTATCTTGCTGTTGCAAGATCGAAGATGTTACTCTCTAGGGCAGGGAATTCCAGAGTGAAGGTGCCAATTAGCACAAGCTGGAGGGAACAAACCCAGAAGTAAAGACATCTCTCCTCACTGCACTATCCTGCAGACAGTCTGATTCCTGTTTGTTTATGAGATTGTTCTTATTTACATATTTCTGTCTGTATAGATATGTGTCTAATTACATATGGATATAGCAAATATATTCACTTATTTATAGAAAAAATATTTTTATGTATATAAAAAAAAAATCCACTATTTATATAACACTTGTTCATTCATATGCTCACAGTTTGGTAGATGCTGGCTCTGGAGGATGGCTCAGGCTCTGAAGAGCTGCCATGAAAGAGGGAGGTGCCAGAGAAAGAGTAACAGAGCGTGGTGTGAGCTTGTGTGGCTTCACCACTGCAGAGTGTAAGAAAAATTATTGTGGTGGGGTCTGGCCTTGGAAAAATCCCATGGAGAGGTGGTGGAGTCTCCGTCTCTGGAGACATGCAAAACCCACCTGGGCATGTGCCTGTGCAACCTGCTCTAGGTGGACCTGCTTTGGCAGGGGTGTTGGACTAAATAGTCTCCAAAGTTCCCTTCCAGCCCCATGTCATTCTGTGATTCTGTGAGAGTGGTCACTCATTTTGAGACTTTGTCTTTGGTGGCAATTTCTCATGTTTCTTCACTTATACCTGAGTGAGGCAGTAATGGACTGAAAAGCCTCTAGAGATAGGTTTTGAGTACTTGTTGTGTTACTTACCCTCTGTCAGAGTCCTGGAAAACATTTTAGAGAATGTCAATGTCCTCAGGAGCCTCAATACAGTCTGTGGAACTGAGGAGAGCATGTTCCTTTCTTTTTTTTCCTGAAACCTCTACCGAGACACCTAAATTACGATCACAGTCAGTCTAGGCTGCATGGGCAAGCACACTTAGCACATGGGTTGCCATCTAGAAGTGCCCAGTTCTCTGCACAGACTGGGCCACAGCAGTAGCCATCCCGCTGAGCCTAACCTGAGACTAGCAATGTTTGTGTTGATACAGCTAAATATATGAAGAAGAAAAAGAAACAGAGTCCCAGAGACAGTGAGAAGAGGGCAAGCTGCCATCAAGGTCTACATGGGTCTGAGCTGCCGGTGGCTTTGGTGATGATGCATCCTTCCTGCCAGTGAGTGCAGCGGGAAGGGAGCTGTGCAATTCACCAGGATCCATAAAGGATTTGGTGGCTGGAGGGGATATCCAGGAGAACTTGTTTCTGTCAGATGGGTGTACGGACAGTAGAAGAGGAGAAGGAAAGAGTCTTTCCAGAATCGCTGGCAGAAGAGAAGGGAGAGAAGAGGACAGAGCAGATGGGAGGAGCAGATGGATCCCAGTTGGGAAGCGGCTTAGTGTGTGCCACTGAAATGGAAGGTGCTGATGGCAGGGGGAGGCATGAGGAGAGGGGGGCAACATTTAGTTGCTGCTGCAGGAGGGATGGAGAGAAGTGGGCAGGTGCTTCCTGCGTGGCATCACACACGGGTTGCGTGGGCAGGGGTTGTGGGTGGGCAGGGGAGCAGCAGCTGTGCTAGGGACACAGGGGACAAGAGCTGGTTCCTTGGCCGGTGTTACCCATAAAATTCCAGTAATTGGAGCCGTATGGTCATGGTCCTGAACTCTCCGAGGAGCTGTGGGAGGAGAGCGATGTGTTCCACATGGGAAAAATGCATCCTGTTTTGGAGCTGCAGGTTGATTTAGCTTTCGTGTAGGTTCAGCATTTTGGTGGTGCTTGCCAAGTGCTGGTTACCATGAAAGCAATGACAAAGCTCCCATGCATTTGTAGGGGACAAAGTGTTTTCTTCAGGCAAAATGTACCATTTTTCATGTAATTCTGCTCTCTGCTGGCAGATGGTGCTCCGATATGCCCAGGAACAGGGAACCAGCTTCTTCAGCTCAGAGGGGATGTCAGCAAGCGGCATCTACTTTTTGGTTTTCATTCTGGTTTGTTTCTAAATTTGTTTTACTACAAAATGAAATTCTTCTCCTCTCCGTTTTCTGCTTCCAACTTCAGCGATGTAAGCAGGTCGGCCAGTTTTATTTTTGTCTCTTTGGATTAGCACAGAGCTGGCAGGCAGAACTCAACTCCAAACCTAAATCTTTCCATTGTAAGAAAAGCTATTCACAGCATTATTTCTCTCAATGTAGGATTTTCTGCTGTTTACAAAACCTGTCTTTTGGGCCTGTGCTGGTCTTGCAGCCTCCCTTTAATGGTAGCCTGGAGTTTCTGTCAGCAGATACTCCAGAGATGCAGCCTAAATAACCTCGAGGGTCACTTCTGCCCTAGTTTTTAATGTTTCTTTTTATTTTATCTCATTGCTTGATACTGTGGCTCATTTGGCTCATTGCTGATTGTTTTTCTTGCAACCTACAGTGTGATTAAAAGTTGTAAAAGATCTCTCAGTTGTTTCTTTCTGGGAAACAACAAAAATCAACCCCAAACGGTTTTCTAATAAAAAAAATTTTTGTGGAGTTAGTGAAAGGTGTGATAAGCTTATTTAATATCTAAGTTTAAAGGTCTAAAAAGCCAATGATAGACCTCATCCACTTTCTAAAACTGCTGTCCAAGAGGTGCTTAAACTCTTCATCTTTGTCTCCTTGCTTTGCTTGAGAGGTCCCTGGAGCTCTGCATCCATATCCTTGGAGAGCAGCTGAAAATGCCACAGCTGAAGGCCAGAAACACCAAGAAAAGGAAATGCCTATTCCAGCATCCAGCACAATTGGAGCCAAACAAGGATTTCTGTCACTCACCTCAGATTTCTCCAGTGAGGGTGTAATGTAAAAGCCTCACGTTGTACACAGAGCTGGGTGTGACACCCTTAGTTTGTCCTGACCAGCTGAGCATCAGGATTTCAACCCTGGGTTCTGTGTAAGAAGAAACTTTCACCATCCCTGCTAGAACGCAGTACAACTGAAGTGATCTGGGTTAAGAAAAATGTCCAAAATAGGTCTTTTTTCTTGTTTTTCTGCTTTGCCCTGGATCTTTTCAGTGACACCATTTTCAGCACAAACCCACAAAGCTGTTATAAAGCCATGGGAGAGGGTGCAGAACATATTAGCAGAAGTGGTTGCCACAGGACTACCTTAGAAAGTTCTTCATGGCTTCACTGTTGAGGAGAACAACCTCGTGGACCTATGCTGCATGTTGGGGAGGAGCCTGAACAGAAGCCTTCCAACTCCTGGGACAGGCATTGTACCAGCAGATCTCATGCAAAAAGAAGTGAGCACCAGTGCTCTTGTCATGTTCTTCCCATTTAATAGGAAACCAGTCCATTAGAGACCTGTTCTGCGGTGATGGCCAGGTGGATGGGTCCTCTTAGGATGTAGGTGCCTAACACTTCCTGTGGGTTCCTCACAATGAAGAAGAGGAGACAGGGGCTAATTTAGACAAACAAGATCATCCTCTAGAAATGTCCAGAGGCACTTTTCTCTCTCCTTTGACATCTTGATAAATGCCCTTGCATCAGAAGAACCAAGGAGTGGCCTCTGAAGTATAAGCATATGTGGGCCTCAGGTGACAGTTTTCAAAATCAACAATTCATAAGTAACATTAAGAACGACAGTCCGATCCTGCGTGAGTTCTTCAGATGCATCGATCTTGCTGATTGCAATTCCACCTGAAGTCCCAAAGAATGGAGGATTCTGTGCCTAAGTTTGTACCCAGTGCCCAGTTTCAGTGGTGATTCAAAATGTCCATGTCCCTCATCTGCAGTTCTCTCATACGTTCAGAGCAAGGCTCAGCCACGCCAAGCGCTCTGCGGAGTGGATTTTTGGGCCTGTATCTTGAGTACAAGTGCAAAGAATTCTTTTCTTGGAAAATTGATTGCAGGGTAGAGCTTGAAACCCGAGTCACAATCGATCTTTTTCTTCCTATCAGAGATTTGCAAAAACTGGTGAGAATAATCTTCAGAAGCAATCAAAGCAATTAATCAAATTTGGCAATTTGCAGGGCAGTGGCCAGGATAACACTGCCCATTTCCCAAAGTGACAAAGTGATATGTTTCTGGACATTAAAGAGACCCGCATTTCCATGCAATTTAGCAGAAATATATTTCACATTCTAATCGGATTTCCCAGGCTGGAGAAAAAGTGACTAAACGAGTTGATAATACTACTTGGCAGCTGTCAAACGACTTCTTGCCATCTAGAGAGAAAAGGGAAGAACATAAGTTGTGAACTCCTGCAACTTAAATTAGAGGATGAAAGAAATAGAAGGGGTTTAAGTTGGAAATGAGATCATGCATTATGCCCTTTGGACAGCATGTAATCTGGCTAATGGCATCAAGGAGCTATATAAATAACTTCATTAAAATGAACTTGTTTCAAATGAGCTAAATAAATCAGACTCATTTGTCAAAGAGCTGGGATGAAATAATCAGGTTAATTTAAAGCTGCTCACTGGGGGCATGATTCCTGAATTTGTTCCACCATCAGTAGCTTCAGTCGCCAGTGGGAGCCCTGAGCCCAGCATGGAAATGCAGACAGGGCTTCCACATCTGCATTTTTGGGAGCCCCCTCTCTTGAGCTTATAGCACAGTCTCCAGACTCCCACAGCGGAAAGTGTCAGTGACAGGCTGAGGGAGCTGGGGTTGTTCACTCTGGAGAAGAGAAGGCTCCAGGGAGACCTTAGAGCAGCCTTCCAGTATCTGAAGGGAGCCTACAGGAGAGATGGAGAGGGACTCTTTGTGAGGAACTGTAGTGACAAGATGAGGGGTAATGGTTTTAAATTGGAAGAGGGGAGATTTACATTAGATACTAGAAAGAAATTCTTTCCTGTGAGGGTGGTGAGACAC
>BJBW01006045.1:38526-112043 GCA_004320125.1 Scolopax mira | reverse complement strand
CCCTGCCCATGGCAGGGAGGTTGGAACTCGATGATCTTTTAGGTCCCTCTCAACTCAAACCATTCTGTGATTCTATGATTCTAAGTGTGTGTTCCAGGGCATTTAAAGGATGGTTCAAGATCCACTAGGTCTAAATTCTTCACTGGTGGTTGTGAGCGGTTCAGCCCCTTAGTCTGCACTCTGCTGTCTTCTTTCAGTCTCTGAATTAAAGGTGAAAAATGAATTTTCTGGAAAACTAATTGGTTTTGGTACCTATCCCTGCCTTGGTGGGAGGGACTACATGATGCAGCAGGTCTTCTCCCCACTCTTACTTCAATGCTTTGTGTCTATATTTTCCCTGCTTTCATTAATCCCTTTGCTTTAGCAGTTTCAGCAGAAGTCAGAAAGATAAATTCAGGTCTTCAGGCTACAGATGGACTTGCTCCTCTGTGATCCCAACAACTGTCACCTCTCTAGGCATGAATAATTACCTGCTGTAAACCCCACTGCAGTGAAATCGGTTGAACTGTGCAGATTTAGATCAACTAAGGATGTGACTCTGGAGAGTGAATGTGTAGGAAAATTGTCCTGTCCAGATGCAGGATATCTGTTGGTCTGTCTTTTCTGGTTTATTGCAAACCTCAGTTCCTTGCAAACCTTGGATTGTGCTCTGGTGGAGCAGGAACTGCCCATGTACCATCACCATGCACTGTACAACCTTTACCATATAACCGGTTTTCCTCTCTGTTGCATTTTGGATGCTTTGCTTCTACATAGTGATGTGAAAGGATGAGGACATTTAGTGAAAAATGAGTTTGCAATCAGCACTTACAGACAGCCACGTTTCAAAAAGGAGCAAGAAATTGATTCTTCACCTTTATATCTGCCAAGATCAGAGTTGGGGGTTGAGCACGTTGTGCTTTTATGCAACGAATCTGCCCTGAAGTGTCTGTAGCCAACAGCTATGGATTTATCAAATGAGAAAGTGGACCACGAATTCAACTTTCAGCAATAAAAAGCCTTTCAGCTCTTTATTACATCTTGGTCCTGCCCTTTGGTTGTGCTCCAGCAATAATCCCCCAGCTCTGGTAAAGGCTTGTGCAAATGACTCCAGCCTGCAGGAGAACTTTCTTGTTTCCAGGGAGCTGATTTATCCAGCTTGGCTGCTGAGAACAACCTCTAGCCCTGGAGATGAAACCAACTTTAGGCATCTGTTCACCAAAGACATGGTGGGTACTCCTCAATCAGCAGGGTGACATACTGCCCAAGGACTGTCCTAATCTCAGGTTATCCTCCAGTTCCCAGCCCAGTCTGTACCTGTAGATGTGCTTCCCCGGGGTTTGGGTTGGTTTTTAAGCTTAGTGATGTATGTTTTTAGCGATTTGGGAACTCGTGTGGTTATGGTGAAAGGTGTGCAGTCACCACCCACCTCTCGGTGGGGTCAGCTCACAAACAAGGGCTGGGCAGAAGCTAAAATGCCTTCCCAGAGTCACAGCAAGGACTCAGGGCTCCTAATCTTAGGAGCTGCAGGATTCAGCTCACAACCAGCCCCAGAAGGGACCGAACTAATAAATCCTAGACTTTATTATCAGGATTTTTCCACTGGCTGTGATTCCCTTTCCCCTCCCAAGTCTTGAGAAACGGGGCAGCTTTCTCTGGGAGGCATTAATAAACACGTAGGCTCACCCAGGGCAGACACAGCTGCGGCGCTGGTGCAAGTCACATTGATATCAAATGGCAACCGTATGTGTGGGGCCAGAGGTTACGCTGCTGCCCCACGTTTGATGTGAGGCAGAATGATGTGCTAATCCATTAGTAAATGTCAGCATGCTGTCTGCGCTGGAAATCGAATCACATCCCAGCAGAAAACTGCTTCGAGTATGAAAATGATTTAGGTTATGATGAGTTTCTTCATTACGATGATTTTGATAGTGGCAGTTTCTCTCTATAGGACCTAAACACATTATTCTCTTACTTTTATGAGCAAGAAGGAGTGATTCTCTTAGGGATTTCAATGCATCTGGAAGATCTTTTTGTTATGTGACTGTGGGGTTTTTTTTCATGCCAGGTGAGTCATATCTTCCTGATTTATACTGCTGTGAATCGGAATTTACCCACCTGGCTGGCTTTTGTCAGAATCTGTCCAGTATTTTTCAAAATATTTTTGGTTTAAATTGATGGAGTTAACCAGTAGGACCACTTTTACTAATGAAGCGAGCAAGATTTACATTTCAGATATCAGGCTCATACCATCAGCTCATTTGTAAAAGCTTTCCAACCATCTTGAGCCATCCAGAATTAAAATACAGCACAAAATATTACATTTGTGAACATATGCCTTCTTTCCTGTATTGTAGCAGTGACTGCTGTACTGCAACCTGCATCCCAGGTTATAATTATAATCCCATTATAATTTCTCTTTTCATCTGTTCACTTATTTTTGAGATGAATTTGTTCTCAAATTAAATCATCACAAATCTTTACCTATGGTGTGTGGCTGCTGGCAAGGGCACCATTCAGTGCAACTCATTATCCGGAAGGAGCAGGACACAGGAGAAGGAGATGCTGGTGATGGCAGAGGTCATTCGGTAACAATAAGGAACTTGGAAGGGACATTTCAGCTAGAAGCAGAATCTTTATTTCCATTTCCTTCTCACTAAATCAAAAATGTTTCTGAAACTCAGAAACATGGCCTTTTCAAAACTGATAACAAGGCAAAGCTACCGGTAGAAAACGAATTAAGGCATTATATCATTAAAAAACCCCAGTTTTAGCCATCAGTCTAACGAACAGAAAGAACACCTGGCCTGCCTCTATCAGATGAGTTTTGAGTTATATGGGTAGGAAATTCTGTTTTATCTCTGCAGCTGATGAAGCATGTCACTGGTGATCTGAAAAATCTATTTTTTGGGGAAAAAAAGGCATCTCTGCTTACAGAAATAGCAAGGAGATAAAATTGCAAAATCACTTTTTTCCCCCCCTCGAGTGAACAAGGTGCCAATTAAAATATTATGTCATCAATCAGCTAGTTTGGAAAGAAAGTCTAAAGTCATCAATGTTAAGATTGTAGTCCTAAGACCCACTTCTTGCGTGTTCTTCCCTTAAAGACAATGTAAGACATCCATATAAGCAGGAGGAAACGTGCATTCAACATCTGCAAAATCTTCACCTTTTTCACCATGGTCCTACTGAGAAATTACAAACATCAGCCCTCAGGATTCCCAGAGTGTAATTTCTTAAGTAATTAAGTAATCTTAACTTCAGCCACAACTGGTTCTATGAATTTACATCAGGAACATACAAGGTGGGAGACAACGCTATACGATTTCTGTAATTGATATTTAGATATTTAGAGCCTTTTTCAGAATGGCTAAAATCCAAGGAGTCCTGGAATTTAAAGAGCCAAAAGTCTTGCAAATCCCTTTTAGAATTTTCTTTGCAAATCCCCTGCTGAGAAATATTGTCAGCTTTGGCAAAGAGAAGTGTTTGCCATGTATAGTATCAGAAACACTGACAGCTATGGCAAACAGCCCTATGATTAGAAATCTTAGCAACTCCTAATTCTTTTAGAAAAAAAAAAAAAGACAGTTCTGGTTACATATATGAAAAACTTCTCAATAAACAGCCAGCCTGAATGCATGGTGGAAAGAATGTCAATTGTAACGTCAGCTGGTTCAGGTATTTCTTAGCACCTCAGCCCTCTTGAAAAGATAGTTTTTAATAATTCATGTATCCCTGAAGTCTGTATAAGTCGTCACACACAGTTGTGAAGAGTAAATGGGAAGACAGGGAAACAGAGCCAAGAGAAGTACATTTCAGTTGACAGCAAATATTGAAGTTTCTCATTCAATAAAAAGACAAATAAATCCTGTTGATATATATGCAGTGATGTGGCTGAAATCAGTGATTTATTTGTTGTTGGGGTTTGTTGTTTTGGTTTTTATTATCCTTTTTGGCTTTTCTGTACTGTGTGTTTAATCTCAGAGCTGTTTGTTGCCTGCTGTGGCAGCAGCTGTGAGTCAGGCCAGTTTGGCTTTCAGGTTTGATGCAGGATGCTGGCTTCTTCCTCTGTCTTTCCCTTCCTAATGATGTCTTGACCATAGAAGCCCTTCTAATTGACATTAGAGAGGATCGAGCCTCTTATATCCTGCTCTTTCAGGCTGATGGAATTGTCTTAGCTCTGAGGCACTGTTCATTGGTAGCAAGAAAGTCAGACTCCAGCATTAAAAAGTAGGTTTCAGGTGCAGATTTCCAGTGTGCTTCAAACTCAGCTCCGAATATTTCCTGTATTTGAAGCTGCTGATATCTGAAGTGAAGGCTGAGAGGCAGCAAAGGCCACTTGTAGAGATTATATCTACACGCAGCCTTCAGAGGAAGGGATTTAGATGTGGGCCCCTGTCAAAATTCAGTAGGATAAGTTGTTTGCCCTGAGCACTGTGTGAAATTGTGTGAAATCCCTCTTTCTCTCTGACCTTCATGGAGCGTGCCAGTCAAATTCAGTTTTTTCTAGGCAGCTATTTTTTAACCTCACAGCGTGTATTCGCTCCATTATGCGCACAAAGAGTTGAGAGAGATGTGAATATAGCACTTGAAGAAATAACAAAGGCATGATGTTATTTTCCCAGAAATTATTTCTATGCAACCTCATTACATTGGTTAGTCTCAAAAATTTTGCAAAGAGAATTAACTTCTCAGTAAATTAACAAAAATATCTATTTTGTTCTTTGTTAATAGGAAAAAGATGAGTCAAGTTTATCACAAGGAGGACAAAAAGCCTGAAAAAACATTTCACCAGCAGCATGTATTCTGTTTGCTCATTGCAGGTAATCATTAAACCATTAGCTCATCATCACTCCATGATTTAATGATTTGAAGAGATCTGTATAAATGCATTTCGTCCTGCATCTGTATATAGGAAGTCCCTGGCTATTGTAAATATATGGAAGGACACATGCTATAGTGGTAGAGTGACACACAGAGCTGGGAGCCAAGAGTTCTGTCTCCTCACTTTGTTTCTATGTACTTATGCCTTTTCCGAAATTTAGAACTACCCAATTTTCAATTCACCAAATTTCCAAAAATTAGGGTTTTTCTCTAAAACAGTTGTTGATAAAACCATTATTGGTAACAATATTTGGATTTGACTACCAATAAAAAAGAGGTTTGAGTTCTATTTTCAATAGGAAAACCTAAACAAAAATATCCTTTAAAAAAATGTATTATTATTTTTCTTTCTCTAAAAAGGAAAAGTCTGAGCTGTCCTTTTAAAATACCTTAGGCTCTGGGGCATCATCTGTAACACAGCTGTTCTTGTGGTGTGACATATCCCAGTTTGGGCTCCTCTATGGGTTTTCACAGTTTTATAACATGGTTATAGCAGAGTTTAGTTCCACTCAAAGATGCAAAACCAATTTTAAATGCCAGTCTAAGCACTACCATATTCTAGTGTCTTTTAGCACCTTATTCCCTCTCTCTCTCTCATCATCATGAGCCTGGCAAGTTTTCCATTTCTGAGTTAAGGAGAACGCTATTTACTGTCTCAAAGTGCCATGAAGTGTGATTAACGTTGATACAATATCCCCACAACAACATAATTGGCAAACATTTGTATTCATTTGTTTCTTGAATTTGAAATTGTCTCTTTAATTTTGCCTTCTATCATGGACACTTAGATAGTTGTTGCCAGCTTGAGATCATTTCCAGGGCTCACTGGCTGTGAGGAGGTTTTGTGTCTGTTCAGCCGTTTGCCCATCACAGTTTGGGAGCCACAGTCCTCATTAGAGCATGGGAAGCTGGAGAAGAGCCTCTTTACCTCCGGCTGTCTTTGCCTCTCAGTTTCAAAAGTAAAATTTCTCTGTGGCAGAGACACGGGAAAAACAATAAATGGAGTAGGTGTGTGACAGCAGCAGGCTTGAATCATGACCCAGGGCTGGTGACCTGGACCTCAGCCTTCCTCCTGAATACCACCAGGCACCTGGCTGCTGGCTCCCAAACAATCCTTAGTTTCTCCTTTGATATCTTTTCTGCTTTGTCTAATCAATTAAATAATCCTTAGGTCAGTCAGAGATTTCTCTGGCTTGGAAACAGCCTCTTTCAAGATGATTTGGACACAGGGGTACATTCCCTCAGCCCAAATGAATTCATTTAATACAAGGTTCTTGGCTATTCCGATGTTGTTCTTTTTTTTTTTTTTTTCCTCTACCTTTTCACACATGAGCTTGCTCCATGGTGCAGAAAGCAAACTGACAATAGTCCTCAAATGTCACATGATGGAAAAAATATTTCCTGGCCATCTGTGTTCAGGTTACTGCACTGGCAAACAAAGAAATGAATAATGGGATAAACTGTTTATAGAAGTATTAGGACAATTATGGCACTTTTTTTTTTTCTTATAATAAGCATGAAATCTGATTATTATTACTTGCAGCTATCTGAGAGCTGATACTTTTCATAGGAGCTGAGTCTGGATCACTATTGATATCCATGTGGCTCAGCATCCTGCCCCTGGCATGTCTGTACAGCTGCATCCAAAATCTCCCACAGCCAGATGTGGAAAAATCCAACTCCAGCATTGCCCTCACCAAGAGTCCCTCCCCTAGATTTTAACCTGCTATAGATGAATGTCCTCGGTACCTGTTGAGTCTCTTCCCTAAACACCAGTGCTTGGATACCAGTGTGAGGAGTTCTGTTTGTTTCCAGGGGCTCTGCATACGTTAGCGATTACAGATGAAATGTTTTCTATTACTTTTACAACCCCTTCCCTAGATCCAAATTATCAAAGCCAAGACCAGAACCCCCTCGTGTGACCCACCACACAAAAAAAGAATAAAATGATGGGTTTGCTCCAAAAAGTTTACAATCTGTTTATCAGCAAAGAGTTGGCAGGAGGATGTGAATCAGCAGATTGGGGAATGCTACGAACCAGGAAGTTTGGTCAGGAGGATCAGCAGCAATTTCTGTCTCCCAGGTGTGTTTTCATTGCCAGTTTGTTTGGAGGCACCACTCTCACAGATGCTGGGATCTGAGGGACTGCTGGGGTGGAGAAGAGCTGTCTGCATTATTGACAGAATCAAGCTTGCTTTTTTTTCATGTCCTTTTGAACCAAACCATGTTGTTAAAAAAAACCCAAGATTTGACCTTTGCTTTCACTTTATTATCATCCACAGTTCCAGCCTGTTGTTTATGACCATTACCTGAAATTCATATTTGTTGAGCCAGCTGCTGTTTGCTTTGGCTCTCGTTTGCTCTTTTGCTGCTATAATTGCAACGGAGGTTTTATCGACTTCCCCTTTCCACAGTGCTCAGAGAGAGATGCAGAGAGAAAGAATTTCTCAGCTTATAAAGTGGATGTAGGCAAACAGTCCCCGTTAACATACAGTATCCACTGAAAACAACCTTTCCTGGCAGGTTTCTTGTTCTCCCCATCAAACCTTTTTGTTCCTGGAGGGGTGAATGCTGTGCTGAATATCATCTTCTGTTCAGTGAGAGTTTATGAAGTGGATTTTTAGGCCTCTTTTGCCTTTTGTTAGTGATATAATTTTGCATTTGCACCTACTTTCAGCAGTTTCACAAAAGGAGGCTTTAGCTACAAGGGTCTGTTGTTGCCTCTAATTTAACTCACCTCTTGTGTAGCACAAACCTCCAAATCCCACTTAGTAATTTCTACACAGAGTTGGAAATTCTGTTTCAGCTGGAGCAGACCTTTCAGAGTAATATCTGCCCACGATTTAAAGATTTCTTGTAATATATGACCCACCCAGTCCTACACATGTTGTTTCATGACTCACCTTTCCTGTCACCGTTATCTATCTATGCCTTATCTTATTTTTAATGTGAAATTATTTAGCAACAGCTTCCAGCTGGAACTGATTCTCATGATGTCTTTTCTGAGGGAAGAACCACCTAGAATAAATAGATAATAAATAAATAGATAAATAAATTTCTTGTACAAGGCACCCATGAACAAACCACTTTTTAATCTTCTCTGAAAAAATGGAGAAAAAGAGGTATCTTTTCCCTTTTGCTGTGACCTGTGCTCCCCAGATCTATTTAGATTAATTACTTGCCTATTTTTTTTTTTCAGTTGCAGATAGGTTAGGGGTCTTAGATGCCTGCATTTTGGTTCCTTGATTTCACAACCTCAGAAAATATATGTCTGTGACTGAGCTGACAACCTCATGCCATAAATATTCTGTGGAAAAGTGAAAACCATTACACATGCATGTTTTATATCCATGAAGAATCTGGGACACCCAACACTGCAGCTCCCATGTGCTGAACAGAATTGTTATCGTCTTGATTAAGGAAGCAATCTCCATGCTGAATCACAATTCGCTTGAAGAGCTGGGATTTCAGGAGCTGCAGAAAGCCACTTCTTTTTTGTCAGAGTTCTGTTAATTGTATATGGAGAAGTCAATCTCATCAGGAATATCCTCTCCTGATGAATCAATGCAATGTGACATGGCCTGGGCTTGACTTGGCCAAGCCACAATGTGGCTGCAAGAGCAGCAGGGGTGGAGAGAGATGGGCTCAGTCCACAGCAGCAAAGGTGGCTGGATTGTCACTCTATTGCTAGGAGACAAAATAGCTCAATTCTCTGTCAAACCCTCAAGTGAATGCTCGCTTATTGTCCAGGTATTTATATCCTATTTAGAGTATTCGCAATTTAGAAGGAAATAAAGGGAGGAAGGAAGGGGAGGGAAGGAAAGGAAAAGGAAAAGGCAGATTTGTGTTTGAACTTGATCTTTGAGTACACTCCATCTGGATCCTGCAAAAGGCCTGATATACACAAACGGGTAATACTGAATAAATGGAAGAAAACTCTGAGTGAGTTTAAACTACTTGTGTGTGTGTTTAAGTTTCATGGGTGTTTTAATGCCATTGGGGTGTTTTACAGGACCAAAATATTAATAAAAACTCAGTATCTAGCCTTCAGAAAATCACGGAGAACCTGAGCTGACATGAAAAGCACCTGTGATACTTCAGCTCTGTAAGAGGAGATCTGAGCTTTGAAAATCATCCTTGAATAAAAAAGCACAGGGGTTTATTGCACCATTGCATTCTTTTCATTTTTAATGTGGAAGTTTCCAATATAATAAATGTAATCACACTTAATTAAGAATACATAAGAACAAGATGGGAACAGGAGAGGTTCTTCAGGACGGTTGCACCAGAGGGTCATTTTCAGCGTTGTGCATCTCCACTAAAGACATCAGGATTGTGGCAGAGCTGCCCTCGAGGAGGCTGCAGGTTATCTGTGGAGCAGACCACATCTGCAAAGGACTGAATCATCCAGCTCCCATCATCAGTGCTCCCCTGAGCAGAGGTGGGCAGAACAGCTTTGTGAACAGGTGCTCCCTCTACACAAATCAGCTTGGGTACCAAAGAGAAATTAAAAGCCTGGTGTGCTGCTCTATCAAGCCTCGTGTTCATCTTTGTGCTTTATTCACAAAGGAGAAAATGGCTTTATTTTGCCAAACAGGGGGGAGCTTGCCCAGCCGGGAGCACCACAAGAACACCTGAAAAAGCCAGAGATGGGAATTCAGCTCTGCCTACTCCCAAACTCCGATTCCTCTGGTCTCCCGAAAGGAAAGATAAAAAGAAACGAGGAATTGAAGAGGGAGTTCCCCTCTAACCTTTTCTCTCTTTCCTATCGAGGCTTTCACCTGCATCTTTCTTAGCAACGCACTCTGCATACTTTGAGTTTCACTCCCTGACGGTGCTCTTCTCCATCAAAAGAGAAGAGTGCCTTAAAGCTGTGCAATCGTTAAAATGAAAAAGGAATTGGTTATTTCTCTGCAAATTTTAACAGAAATTTAGCATCCTACAAATTATAATTGCAAACCGTCACCATGAATATTCATCTATTAAAAAAAAAAAAAAGGTGATGTGAATGATTTATTAGATTCTGGGCAGATTTGGAAGCAATTCTGCAGCCGGCGCAAATGACAAGAGTGAGTTTGTCTTCGTGAGGCTACGGTCATTTACAGATTGAAATAACCTCAGCAATTTCTATTTGTTCCCTGAGGCTTTTATAGGAAGGTGTTTGCTGTAACGGGAAACCCAAAGATATATTTCACAGGAATTAAAGATGACATTCTTAAAAATTTCCTCGTGATTACATCTGATCAGCTTATTTGTCTTGGCAAAAGTACAGGCTTTTTTTAGTCCGCGCGCCCGGGTTCACTGATGCACACACCTCGTGTAATTTTTCCTGTACAACCTAGCTGCAAAGTGGGCAATGCTGAGAGAGAGAGTGCCAAGTGTACAAGTTAAATGAGAAAGACAGAAAGAAGTGGAATAAACCTAGTCTGGTCTAATCGGCGATATTTTGATATCTATGTATTAAATGCAGCAGCAGCTGGATGGTTCAGAAAGCGGGGTTTTTTTTTGGCTTTTGCTAGCTTATGAGCATCCCATTAGTGACTGTGACTGAAAACGCCTGTATTTGGGGTGGAAATGGTACTGGGGAGGAGATCTGAAGGTAGGAGCTGGGCATCTCCTTGCCATTGTGATCTAAAGGAGTGGCCGTTTCTTCCTCGTCACGCACCCCCTGCGTAGGCAAAAGGTCTGCTAATGTCTTCGAAGATTTAAAATGTACTCGTATCCATATGCTTTTAAAACAGCTTAGCCTGAATAATCTAAAAGTCATCTGATTTCAGTTATTGCTTAATATAGGTTAACAAATCCTAGGAAAAGCCATATGGCATTTGCTTTTCACTGTAACTCATCTAGAAAATGAATTTAATTTAGCTTTTCCTTAACCAAGTAAAGGGAATAAATTGTATTAACTGCTCTTTCCCTTTAAAAGGTTTATTTGTCCCACAATTGTATAGGCACACGTTTGATTTTAACTCCTTATTTTCCAGACAAAACCTGAAAAAAAATTCCAGAAAAAAATATGAAATCTGAATAATCCCCAGGTTTTGGGAACCTGGTATTTTAGTATATGTTTTATGAAGCCCTTTTGAAAGTCAGATAATAAAGACTGATATAACCAAACTTTACATACTTTACTAAAGAAAAAAACCTGTTCTCAACAATAATAGAAAGGAATTAATTGTTTTTATGGAAAGGGACAGGGAGTTTGGCAGATTCTACATAACACTACACTTTTTGATCTGCTTTGATGTATACTGGAAAACACATGAACACGTAAAAGTCTTGCAGGGTTTACTGAGTATTTTTAACAGAGCACAAATGTACCTTACAAGTAGATTTGAGATAAACAAGTTTACAAGGAATGTGTGCCATGACTTGCTCTGGAATACTTTTTGGTATTTTGCAATTTTTTTTTTAGCTTTTTGGTCCACTGGTCTTTTCTTTTTGGAGTACGAGTAATGGATTTTATCACTGTTTTGTCTCTTGTTTCCACAGGAATCCTAGGGAGCAGCAAACATTTCTGCCATAATGCAGACCCTAAGTAAGTCAGATCTGTCCATACTACCAGGAAAAAGCTAGAGAAACCACCAACTGCAGTGACTCCTTCAGAAATCAACCACACTGTCATATTTTCTGATACTCTCCCCTGGATCTTTCACCATCCCTGCCCGGGTAAGAACACCCATTGACCACTCTTAGCTACCCCAACCCACCCCGTGTTTCACAAGCTTTGGAAAGCTTTCTGTGACCTCTGTGGCCACCAGAGACGACCATGAAGAACTGACCATGGAATATTTAAATACCAGAAAATCTGTGGTTTGCCTATGAAAAGGCTATTCCTCCTCACCAGAAAGGTCAAGGAAATCTGCTTGTTTCTACTCCTCTCTCTTGAGACCCAACCTGTACTACTGTGTTCAACTCTGGGGGTGATAAGAAAGCTGAGGTTGTTTAGTCTAGAGAAGAGACGACACTGGAGAGAGCTTAGAGGAACCTTCTGGGGGGCTTAAAGGGGGCCTACAGGAAAGACTATTCTGTGAGGGACTATTTATCAGACAGTATAGTGATAGGACGAGGGGCAACAGTTTAGAACTGAAAGAGGAGAGATTTAGATTAGATATAAGGAAGAAATTCTTTACTTTGAGGGTGGTGAGACACTGGAACAGGTTGCCCAGAGAAGCTGTGGATTCCCCATCCCTGGAGGTGTTCAAAGCCAGGTTGGATGAGGCTTTGAGCAACCTGGTCTAGTGGGAGGTGTCTCCCCACCTATGGCAGGGGGATTGGAACTAGGTGGTCTTTAAGGTCCCTTCCAACCCAAACCATTCTGATTCTATGATTCTATGCCTGCCCACACTGTATAGAGACTTCCCATCTTGAAGTTCTGTAGAATCTTGGACGCCTCCAATAAGACTTGTTTTAAAGAAGGGCAAGGTTGGGCTGTAACACCATCCCAAGGGCAATAGCTTGTGCTGGTGATGCTTGGGAGGGAAAGGTCAAAAACCCAAAACAAGGTCCTGTTGAGTCTTTACCTAGGGACTGTGTCTTCTTAAAGTGGCTCCTCTTCCCTGGCTTTGCCTTTGCTGGTGTCAGCCCTAACAGTGTGACCCTGCCTTGGCTCCTTTTTGCAGCTCTCTCAGCCTGTTGGTATCTGAAGCTGCCTCACTTCTAATTCAGATCCTTTGTGGTGGACTGACTTACCATCCTGCATCTGATTGAGTCTTGTTCCAGCTTTCGGAGTCAATCCTTAGTGTGTCTAGTGTCTGGACCCAGCCTAAACCAACACCAGGTTTTGTTCTCCGTTCCCCATCCCATGTCCTACCACCGTTGAAGAAATCCCTACAAGGTCACAGCAGTGCCTCTGCAGTCAAGCATAGCCATTTATTTTGAAATGGATGAAATTGTGTATGAGGTTCCTAACTTTTTTTTTTTTTATTTTTTGGGGTTAGAGAGGCATTTTTCTACCATTTTAACTTTCTACTCAATCTTTATTTTGTGGGGTATTCATTTTGCGGTCTTACTATGTTGGACTATCAACTTTACATTCACAGTCTATAGGAAGAGACTTTTAAATTCTCCTTAAATCGATAATTCAGAGTAAGAGCCATTTCATATGGTCTGACCCAAATCTGATGTTTATAACTGCATACACTCTGAGTACATGTCAGGGTTTTCTTCTGTGCTTATAACAAACTCATCAAATTTGTGGGGAAATCTTATTTTATTGTTCTCAGGGAGTGAAATACTGTTTTTTCTTTCTCGATCTCCATGGGAAGGAGCTGAGAAGCAATTTTGGAGCTGACAACTTTTTGCAAGGCTGATTTGGAATACTAATTCAAACCTCTTCAAAGTGTTTTGGGTTCCATTATCGTAGATTTCTTAAATAGAAGCAGATGGTATTTTACTCTGTGAAAGCATTGAGATTTCTTTCCTTTCGGTTTTATCTAGGGGGAATACTATCCATATGAATTCTTATGTAATTCCTAAAAAAAACAATCCCAAAGAAATAAAAACCTAGCTTGATTCACAGAACTCTTCCTAATGAGGCAACTTGCCCATCTCTTACCACTCTTCATTGCACCTTCCAAAACAGAACTTGAAACCTCCTGATTCTCTGTGATTAAAACACTGGCATGTAAACAGGTTTCATGTGATTTCTGTCTTTGGTTCATCGATATTCCCCTTACAATAAAATTTGCCTCAGAATTACAACTCAATAACTGGGTGAATCTGTGCATTTTGCCTCTATTTTATTTTATGAAGAAATGTTGTTACTAAAATCCAGGGTTACAGTGAAGACTAAGAGAGACTAGTTTGTGCTATTTTCTGTCCCAAACTACTGTCTGAGGCAGTCCAGGGCAGTTCTGCATCACAGCAGGTCTGAGAGGTGATTCTTCTAATGATGTGATTAAAGGCAGAACTTCTTTAGGTGACAAAAGTGGATTCTCAGGGGATAATTTTCTGACTTAAGCAGGTAGGACTGGTTCTGTAAGCCAAGATTTGGCCTGTCTGGTCTAAATCACAATGAAAACTGAATATATATATTTTTCTTTGCTCCGTGGAATAATAAGGACTTCAGGAGTGTCAGACTATTACCATGACTGATGTAAAGTGGATCCTTGGCTCTCAGCACTCTCCCTTTCTATGAATTTTGCATCGAGGTTAAGAAAGATAATGATCTTCATAAATGCAGCTCCCAGAATCATTGCACGAGGCCGGGAGTTTCAGTGCCTGGAATGTGGATGAGGTATCCTCTGCCCTGGAGATTGCTTCCAGACCCGTGTTTCTAAGATTAGCAAGGGCTCTGCTTTCGGTTATCCTGCATAATGGCATCACGTCAACGGGGCATGATAGTTTAATATAAATTGTACATGATAGCTTTGCATTTCTGTTCAAAAAAACCAGATCCTGCTTCCTGGCCAAAAATCAAAGCTCTGTTAATACTTGTAAAGCATTTAAAATTCAGTTTTATGGTGGGGAAAGATGAAGGTTCTTATAGTCTTGGAGAATGAGGAATTCCACCTGGAGCTGGACTTGGGGCAGTTCAGCTTCTCCAACATTACCTTGTTGTGAATTGTAAACCCTGGTTTGGGGAAATAACCTCATGTTTGCACACAATCTTGGTAAAAGCAACAGTCTTGATAGGGGCTTAGTAATTTAAATACTTTGTAGGAGCTTTTTAGGGTCATATTTAATCCTTATTGTGATTAGTGGAAATACTCTGGGCGAAGTCAGTGATTTTTAATTATCCTTTGAAACTAGCACTAGATTGGGATGCCCCTGAGCAAGCCTATATCTACAGCACAGGCACCTGCATTTCAACAAGCTGCCTAGACCATTCTAGCCAGTGGAGAGAAATAGGTAGCTATTGGGCATCATTCATCCTATTTTAGTGCAGATGTCTGAAATAAGCCATGTGAATCCAAATGCGCAGCAGATGGCTCTGAAATGTTTGATATTCTGGCTGTTCCACCTTAAAAATCAGAGAGCCTATTTTTAGCAAATCAGTGTAACGGGACAAAATCCTTCAATAACACAATGCATAACAATCATCCCGCAATCTTTTTCAATCAAAACTGCGGTTGGTACAAAACATCTCTATTCTTAGCTCACTTACTAAATATGTGATGTAAACTCAATGCTACGATTGCATGAGTACCCCACGATCTCTCCCCTCATAGCCTTGGTGAATATTACAGCAGCTTTGGTTAACACTTGCTGCTGAGAGTCCCTTCTCTATAACCTCAGTTGCCAGCTTCGCAGCAGCTCTGCAGTTGCCAGCTTTGGGGACTCCTGACACCGCTTCGGGATGCTTGGCAGAGCAAGCTGGCTTTGTTTTAATATTGCTCTTCTATGGGTGACACTCCGCCAAGAATTTTTTGAATCTCTGAAATGATTAGGGAAGCTTTAAGGTGAGAGTAAAATGAGCATCGCTTACTAAAATGCAAAATAAGAGATCAGTTATTAGATTTAGAGTGACGTATCAAAAGATGAATGATAATACACCTGCACTGGCAATGGGATGTCTGAAAACCAGGTGGTGAACCTATTACAGATGGAGAAGGTCTGGACAGGTGGCCTGATCCAGGCTTGCAGGCTATTAGCACAAAAACTCAAGTGTGTTGGGTGGCAAAAAGTGGAGCCAGACTTCACAGCACCTATGAGCTCTGTTTGAGCTTCTTTAAACCTTCACAATTTGGGGAGGTTTTGACTTTGTTGTACCTCTGCTGCCTCCAGATGACTAGCTTTTGGTTGATACTTTATTTGTGAAGTCCCAGTCACCTGTGTTTGCTGGAGACATGCAAAGGGGTACCCATGGAGAGTAGCCTTTTGGGAAGCTAGATGTTCATGTGGGTGTAAAGAGGACAGCTTAAAATAGCCCAGCCGCAACTGGAGCAGGGTGAAGTACCCGATCCATCTTACACAAGTGTCAACAAAACAGGCTGAGAGAGTTGAGGTTGTTCAGCCTGGAGAAGAGAAGGCTCTGGGGAGACCTTATAGAGGCCTTCCAGTGTCTGAAAGAGGCTACAGGAAAGATGGGGAGGGATTTTTTACAAGGGCATTTAGTGATAGTATGAGGGGGTAATGATTTCAAACTAGAAGAAGGTAGATTTAGATTAGACACGATGAAGAATTTTTTCGCTATGAGGTTGGTGAGATCCCAGAGAAGCTGTGGATGCCCCATCCCTGGAAGTGTTCAAGGCCAGATTGGATGGAGCTTTGAGCACCTGGTCTACTGGAAGGTGTCCCTGTCCATGGCAGGGGGGTTGGAACCCAATGAACTTTAAGGTCCCTTCGAACTCTAACCATTCTATGATTCTATATTTTACCTCACCATCAGGGACACAAACATGTGTTTTGGTTTTCCTTGGTTTTTCCAAATGGGGTTGAATTTTTTCCTGTGATTTCCTGGGGAGATGAAAAGTAAAGTACTTGACAGCATAAGTCAGCTACACTGGCTAGGCAGGGAAGTATTGCATTTTGAAAGAAATTATAGTTTACTCATTTGATATTTTTGACGTAGGATTTTGTGGTTTGGCTTCATGAGTTTTTGTCTTCTTTGTTAGCATGGTGCTCAGCAAATAAAGACCTATTGTCATCGGCCTTAGGCATTAATGGATTACCTATAGAACAGCAGCCTGCACACTCAGCTGGCCAGCTCATCGCCTCTACCCGCTGGTGTAGAGGTGACATCTGTCTCCATTCAGCTGCTTGTGACACAGCAGGAAGAGGGCTGAGTCACCTCTGCTGTCCCTGCTGCTTAAAGCATCTCTGC
This sequence comes from Scolopax mira, assembly GCA_004320125.1. Taxonomy (NCBI): domain Eukaryota; kingdom Metazoa; phylum Chordata; class Aves; order Charadriiformes; family Scolopacidae; genus Scolopax; species Scolopax mira. Next base: position 95,413 of record BJBW01006045.1, on the reverse strand, counting down.
CTGCTGGGCTGTCTGGAGCATTTGGGGGTAGCTGGGTTACCTCTGTTTGGCTGTTCAGTCACCAGAAATACATTTACCTTTATGTTCAATATCATATATTTCATTAATGCTGAAGTTTAGCAGAAATATGCTGGGAAAACACGAGTCTGCAGGTTTTGTCCTCGCATGTGGGAAAGTGACAGAGAAGTGAGATGTCCAGTATGACAAGAACACCTGGTTATTACGATGGGTGAGCTGAGTACAACCTCTCATCAGCTTTTGAAAAGGCCTGTAGTATTTTCATTACCTTGATAAATATCAAGGGTCGCTCTGCGTCTTAAAACTGAGATTGCTTCAACAAGTCTTTCAACTTCAGGCTGACATTTTACCTTATATCCATGGTAAAGCATGCTTTTAGAGATTAATTCAAACACACTATTCTCTTTGCAAGGTTAATTTCAAATTCACTCAGGCTGATCTCTTACATGTCTGTGGGTTTCTAATGGCGTTAATGTTTGTAATTTTTAAAGCCAGAGGTACTAAAGACTCACCTTGCCTTCACCTTCACTATTTCTCAGAAATATCTAGGGATGAGTTAATACACAGCCTCACAAAGGGGTTTAAAAAAAATCTTTCCAGCCCTCAGCAGGTAATGAAATATAGATAGAATGGAGGCACAGCTCCGCCATCTTGGAATGGCAATGGAATGGCGATGTGTTGGCTGCTTTGGTCCATCCTGAGATGCTTGGTCCTCCTCTAGAGCCCTGTGGAGCATGTGCCAGGACAAGGATCCACATGGGTCATCCTGTATCTCTCCTTGGGCAGATCTAGGCTGGAATGAGTACCTGTGTACCAAGAACAAGCAGGCAAGTTCTCCAGTATGAGCATCTATGGTCCTGTAGAAGCTTGATCAAGGAGACTTGCACTCCCAACTTCATTTGCTAGATACTGCACTTTTTTAGCCATAATCTGCTGGCAGATAAACCCCTCCTGTCCTTTTGTAAGTCCTTCTCATCCAAGCATCTCAAAGGCTGAAAAAATACCAATTCACAGAGAAAGAAAGTGAATTAAAGAAGTATAAAGTGGCTTCCCACAGTTCAGTCTGGGGAGAAAGACCCATAAAAGCATCATTCATCTCTTGAATTTATTGAAATCTCACCTTGAGCTTTAACTAGACCTGAAGTAAGGTGTAGTTTCAGGTTGGTGTTCTGCAAAAGAATAAATTTTACCTGGAATGAGTCAGTGGCAGTGATGGGAGCTGAAAACACGTCCCTGGAGTGCTCGTTTTACCCACCAGACACAGCTCTCTTGCAGGGATTCATCCTTAATGTGCTGCTCCACATCTCACAACCAATGGGGCTGGTATATGAGATGAATCTCTATTGAGAAAGAGGGGTTTAAAATGAACCGGAGTGCCTCGCAGACTTTTAATTCAAAATATTTTCTTTCAAGTCAGTTGTAGGGAAAGGGGGCACTGGGAAAGACTTTGGGAAAAATGCATCTTTGGGTGAGGTAATAAGCTAAGCAGCAGTTTAAAGAGGGGGGAAAAAATCAGACACCAAGAAAAGTGGTAGAGGAAAGCAAATCCACGAGGGAACAATTAATAAAGCATCAAAATTACATTTACAAGTATTTCACTTAGCTTAGTGCCACTTGAGCACTGGTATGTTAATATGGTAGGCTATTTATAGTGCAATAAATCACTTCACCCCTTAAATAGCAAATTTACATTTGTGTATTTTGAAGGCTGTGATGTGTTACCAAATGTAAAGGTGCTGACAGTGCAACTGGTATTTTGTGGAGCAAATCAAACTGAGACTTTGTGTCAAAAGAACATCATCCTGAGGGAGCTGGAGAAGTAAACGTGTGAAACCAAAGGTATATTCCCTGTTCGAGTACTGCTTTATTACCTGTGAGTCTAACAGTTTAGAATCCTAAAGACACCATAATGCTCTTTAATCTATAGGGCTCAGAGTTTAAGAGATAATTCACCCCAAAACCATGTGTGGAGCATCCAGGGAGGACTCTGAGGCATCTCCTGAAGGTGGGGACAGGGCTGCTGTTCCTTCCTCTTGTGGAAAACCATGTGAAGTCCAGCCATCCTCCAGATCCATGCATCCTTTCCCCTAAACGAGTGGTCCTTCCTCTTGGAAAAGGGTGAAAGCCCCCAAGCTGGGGGGCTGCTCCTCTGCTGGGTTTGTCCCCAAACCTCCTTCTTTCCCTGAAAATCAATAGAGGGAGCTGGGTTTAATGAATGAAAAGGCATGGGAGTTTTGGGAGAGGAAGGCCGGAAGCACAGGCAAAGAGTTTATGCAATTTTTATTTTTGAGCCCTCTGGCATCTGCCTGCGGCACCTGAATGGCTGCAGAAATTGTTTTCAGAAATTAAACATAACGGAGCCCAACGCGCCGGGTAAATACTCTGTGACTCATACAGAGCTGAGCAGCAGAAACCCAATCGGCGGCTGTCGCAGTGTTAGGACAAAATAACTTCTCAAATACATGATGCATGTGACAGTTAGATGTGCTCATCTAATTGCAATAACCAACAGAGAGGAGAAGAAGTCGTTAGGAAGGTTTTGCATTAGAGCACACGTTTGATGGTATTTATTGCTTCCGGGATTGGTGATGATGGAGGTGAAAGCCTCCCAGATGCTGAGAGAGCTTCTAACAGCATTGTGCATTTGAAGCTTTCCCTGTCATAGCTGCAAAACCATCTAACACCACATGCTCTGCTTTAACTTTGGTAGATCCTTGGCTGCAGGAGCATTAGGAGTCAACGTGCATGGCGATAGCCTCATTTCAGCTGAAGCTCCACAAATATAGTTGGGACTTTAGGTTGACTTGGAGGTCAGCCTGCCAGGATAGATCAAGCTGCCTGGTCAGGGCATCACTTTGGGGTCACCTTGAAAATACCTATTTCAGTCACGTGCTAGTGGAGGGTCATCGCAATTTCACACCCACAGATATGAGACCAGAGCCAGTAATTTGTCACACTCTGCCTTCATCTAAAGTGACTTTGTAACAATCTCTGACATTTAGTTGGGTGCTTTTTATTTGGAAAAACTGAGGGTTGAAAATTTGCAGAGTCTCTCCCGGGAGCAGGAAATCAATATTGTTAATACTGAGTTACAATTGTTTGTGGCCATTGCGTGTGTCAACACTATCGGCAGTGTCTGCTCAGTTAATTTTGGTACCAATCATAACAACCATATGGTAATAAAATACGTTACACCTACAAAAGTCCCTGTTTATCAAACAGGTGGGACTTACAAAGCATTTTTAATGATGGCTCAATAAAATTCCCACCCATTTCCCTGGGAGAGTCCGGCATTGCTTTCTTTGAAGCTTTTGAGAGTGAGATGTTGTCATTGATTCAGGGGAAGCAGAAAGACCTTTGAGAAGACCCTTGAAAATCCATCCTTTTAATGACAAAAGCCTTCATCAAGATCAAGCTGGTCAACATAAAATAAGAGCCCCTTTTCCATCCAGGGAACACTATCATAGTCATAGAATGGTTTGGGTTGTAAGGGACCTTTAAAGGTCATCTAGTCCAACTATGAAAAAGCCTTGTGACATTTTGATTTTTATTTTTCTGGAGAAGCAAGATGCTTCTGGTGAGGTGGATGGGAGAGGGAATTATCTCTACCACTCGGTGCGATGGTGGCCCTGGACATTTTGGTGATGGTGCAAGAGACAAATGGTGTCTGGAGAAGTTGGGTGATGTGGGGACCCTTTTGGCAGGGATACAGCACTACATGGAGCCCACTCAGCCTCCTGCTCTTTCCCAGAGATGAGGATGTGCATCTATGGAGCCCTTGCTAATGTACAGTGAGTATGGTCAGCCTTAATATGCCCAGCATCACTTTAGAAATTAATTAGAAATGAACAAAATTAGCCCAAATAACCTTTCTTTACTGCAAAAAGCTATTTATTCAGTGTCATTCATCCTAACTCGCTTCACACACCAAATCACACAGCCAGAGCGTATAGATTTTAGCTTTCTAATAGCTTGCACTTAGTCCTCTATTAATAGAGCTCCGTGACTTTTCAGATTGCTCCCTCAGCCTCCCCCAGATGGCGTGTCCTCTTTGGACATGACCATGTCACGATGGGTCCCTGAGAGCCATCTAACGAGGCTGGGTTTTGCACGCCAAGTCCAGAGAGTCATCATTACTCAACACACTCCTGTTACCCGATACCAAATAAATGGGCCCTCTGGGAAAAGGCATCCGTGGATGAATGGCTAAGAAACTCTAATAGCAACAGCAAAAGGCTTTGGATGCAGATCCTGCTGCCTGTCATCAGTTATCTTGGAAATATTTACCACTGCTGTTCCTCCTTGCTCAAAACAAACATGCTGATTTTAATGCAGCGATCGCCGCTTTTTATTTCATAGGCACCAGGGGAAAAAATAATAATCAGCTGGCCTATGCATTCTAAAACTGAAAATGAATATTTTCCTCTTAGTCTGAAAAGCAAAGAAGGAGCTGTGAAATCATGTGGCGATCTCAAAAGCAGAAACATTCTTCTTTTATGGCTCAATGTCTTGTGATTCAGATTCAAGCAAGGCAGCTTAGCTCTCTAACCTCTTTTCTCCACGTCCACAGATTGAAATGGTGCAGGAGCGCTTTGGGTCTTTCATGTCTAACCTTTATATTGTATGTATTCAAGGAGCTTCTCCTGTGCCAAACCATGAGCAAGATTTACAAGAAAATTCAGCTAAAGTCCGAATGAGAGAAAGGATGAACAAAGAGACCACAACTGGAAGGGTCTCAGAAGCTTAAAGGGGATCCAAAAGATGAAGTTTTCTAGGAAAGCAAAATACAGGCAATCTAAATATCTCCAGGGAGAAAATACTGTATTCAGAAACAAGGATATTAAGAAAGGAGGGAAAGGGATAAAAGCTGAGTGTTACATATAGGAGTGAGAATTATAAAAAAGCAGTACAAGCTGATCCTGGCTTTTACCTTGCCAAAAAGCAAGGATTAAACTTGCTTTTTTCCGGAGTTTTTCAGGTGTGGGTTTACATAAGGAGGCTACAGCTACTTGATCACAGAGCCTGCACAACCCAGATCACGTAGCCCAGCAAATACTGTCCCAGGTCCATTTCACTGTCCTGTGCTTTGGTTTGGATGAAACTGGGGCTGTAGAGGGTGGTGTATAGACCAGTCAGATATTCCACTTAATATGCCCCTAAAGCTGGAGGACACGAACCTTGTCTAAAGTGGACACTAGGCAACAGAAAATTACCTAGGTGTGCTTCGTTTGACCACGTGTGTCTATATGTGAGCTACTTACGCAGTTAATGGAGAGAAAAGACATTCAGCTCCTCCTAAAATAGGTGATTACAACATGTCTGATGAGTGCTACTTTCAGCTCTGGACACTTTAGGGTACCCTATAAAACATGTATTTGATGTGTTTATAAATTCTTTTTCAGGAGAGGGTGGATGATACTCCCAAAGTACCCCAAGCTGTGGGTGACAAAGTTAAGTGAGATGAATTCCAGCATCTGGCTCTTCCGTGGGCTGCAGGAGAAGCTTAGAGAGGATCCCACCACTCCTCTTTTTTTTGCAGTGACTGTGGCTGCTTGGGCCCTGCCCTGACACATCAGCTTTCTCAGCATGGTTCTCCAGACTATCCTAGGATGGACTCGTGATGGTCCTTGAATGACTTGAAAATAAAACGTTGTCTAAGTAGGTCAGAGCGGAAAGAGAGGCACAGGTATAGAACATTCATTTACTATTTCTATGTATTTTGAATTTCCAAAGGGCTTGAAGAGTTTGGGAATCCAAAAGTAAGAATGTGCCTATGAGCAAGAGCATCTGAAGGCTATCTGGAACTGCACTTAGCAAAGCACCAGGGTGACACAATGTCTTGAAAGTATGTTAATTTTTATCTCAGATAAAGTATACCCTGGTGGAGAGTGCACAGATGAACGGGTTATGTGGGAAAATATATGGTCCATAAGAAAAAGGAGATGCTTGTGCAAAGCACACTGTGGTAGAGCCCACGGATGGATGTGTTAGCAAATTAAAAGGACATGTTACTTCTGTGTGAAAACCAGTTACCCTTGTAGCAGGATCATGTCATTTAACCACATGGAGAGTCACCAGCGTTGGAAAACGAGTTCCAACAAAGAAACTCCATAAAATTGCTTTATATTGATTACCTTTTCCAGTGTCAGTGCAATGCAGGCAAGGTCTTTCAGGAGTTTTCATCCGAAGCAGGCAGAGCGAAAAAGAGTTAATAGTTTTATGTACCCTGTGATGTATTCCCACGCAAGCCAATGTCAGCCTACAGGCCTGACTAATCCCAAGTGCAGTTACTAATTGCTGTCATCCAAACAGTAGCTGGCAGCCATTTAATTTTCCCTTTCGCTTGGTGTCATTAACATTAGCAGACATATGGCTGCTTTCCTGCCACGGCTAAACGGCTACTGGAGAAACCTCTGGCTTGAGCTCTGCAAACATGAAAGTCCATGATTAACTTCAAACATCTCACAGATGTCGGGAAAGAAGCGTTTACAGACCTGGATCCTAAATGCTTGGAAACTGTTGGGTGTTTCTGGGCACAGTTTACAACAACAGTACAAATGTGCACTTTTAAGGGGCATCTTTAATTTACACCAGATTAATGGAGAGGTGCAATAAAACACGGGAAATTCTGGAGATGTGGCTTGAGACACATCTCACAGCTGGTGCAGCATAAATTATTACTTCCTACTTCACTGTCTTCCTGTCTTTTTCTTTTGTACTTTAATGTAGCAGAGCAGGGCAATTGCTTTTAAATCAGATTGCATGATTCTTCTGAATTACTTTCCTACCCTCTCACTTGAATCAAAGTATTAGGTCAAGATTTCGGATACAGATCTCAGACCTCCCAGAGTAACAGACTGCTATCTGCTTTTAAAAATCCTTTAACACCACTGCCTTAAATACAGGTGTTACCTCTTTTTTTGGTGTTAGTTAAATGATGCTTTTCACATCCAGCACTGCTTTCCTCTACCTCATTTGTTCATGTCTATCTAAGCTGATTAATTTCTTAAATAGTGCCTTTTTTTTTTTTACTGCTGGCCTTATGCTTACTGTGCACTGCAGAATTTTTGCCATGCTGCCTTCAGGTAAGATTTGCAGGATTTAATAGCACGGGCATTTCAGATCCTGTTCAAATAGCACAGCAACCAAAGTGACAACATTGATATTAAAGCCTGAGAAATTTCTGGACCTTCTGTCATTTGGAAATGTAAAGCAAGACAAAAAAAAAAAAAAAATCAATCACAGATCTTAGTGATTTTTCTTGCCAGGATGACAGCAAATCCCACAGAGGACAGTAAATAATTTTTGGTAACATAAAGCGAGGACAATGAGTATCTAGCCTTTTAGTTGTAAATTGAGTTCTTCCCATTCTGAGATTTAAAATTAAATAATTTAGCGAGACAAAAGGGTGACAGAGCTGCTGACAGAGCACTGGCTGGTACCCTCTTTCCTGGCGCATCCCTGTGCTGTACGGGAGCTCTGCTCACTTGAACTGACTCCTGCTGTTGCTGTGTTAGTGGCCCCATTGCTTTCTGGAGAGTCCCTGGGAATCGGTAGGACTTTGGGGTCAGAAACCTGCCCCTTGCAGAAAGCAATTCAGTGAGCAGCCCCCAGCAGGTCTGCTTCCCACCCTGGATTTCTATTCAAGGCCAACAACGGCAGCAAGAAGTGCGCTTTTCGGGAAGTTGACCTTGTACCCATTTTCCTTGTATGAAAGACATGCTAAATCCAACCAATATAATTTTATTTTTTTTCTTCACACATTCTCAGGGTGAATCCCTTGCTGTGAATCCCTGCAGCTTTGTGTGTTTGGTTTTAGCAAATGTAAAGAGAACTGCTGCTCCAGCTGAAATCAGTGTTCCTCAAACATTGGATTTTAGCCCACAGTTAAAGTGAGCAACCAATCCTTGGGACCAACCTTGTGACCCACCTGGTCCAGGAGCACAAAATGTAAAGCAGCATCACAATTTCTATCCTGTTCTCTGCTTTTTCTGGAAAGATTATTTGACTTGGTCTTGTAATGGTTTACACAAGCTGCTTCATTTGGCACCTTGGTGAGGGATGGGGACCGTCGGTGGAAAAACCAAGAACCCATTTTCCTTCGTCCAGCTGGAGCTAAAAGCAGAGCAAGGAGAACAAAGGGAAATTTCAAACTTGTGCTCCCTTAGTGGAGCATCACAGAGCTCCCTCCAGATTTCTCCAGCAAGGCCCTGAAATGACATAAAAACGAGTGAATTCAACCTTTTTTGTGTTAGTGATGACACCCGCTGGAGGATGGCGAGAGGGGTTACATGATTCACGCCAAGATCTGACTCTGCCTTCAGATTCCTCATCTCTTTTCAAGAGATGAATAAAGGCTGAGTCAAACCTTTGTCACGGTGAGCAGGAACGGCAGTGAAATTGCCAAAAAATAAAGTCACTCAAGAAAATTATAAGTCCAAAAAAAAAAAAAAAATAAAAAAAGGACTATGTATTGGAGTTTGAAAGGGACAGGAACACAGTGTGCTGGCGATGAGGAGCGCTGCATCTCTGCTGGGGTTTGCTGGTTAGAGAAGAGGAGGCAGAAAGGAGGGAAGAGGCAGGAGGGAGCGAGGAAGTGAGCAGCTTTGGCAGCGATGCCAGGGTGGCAGAGGCCCATCCCTGCCCGAGGCATTAGGAATAAGGGGAGGCGAAATCCGGACTGAAAAGGCAACCCCTGAGGGAGAAATTCGCCTAATTCTGGGGATGCATTTGGGTCAGGGCAGGAGTAAGCGGCTCTCCCCATCCCCCGGAGGAGGGTGGCTGGCGTGCTCCGGCGAGGAGGCCGGTGGTCCAAAGCACGTCCCACCTGAAGCGGGGACACGGACATCCTTCGCACCAGTGGAGCAAGGGAGATGGGTGCAAGCATCCCCCCCCCCCCCAAAGATGGGGGTCCGAGGGACCAGGCAGACGGGAGGGGGCGATTTCACACCTTCCCGGTGCTACTCCCACCTCTGAGCCTTTTGGCACCGGGAATACCTGCGGGATTTCACCCTCCGGTGCCTCTCCCACCCTTTTGGGACCGGGGCGAGGGGTAGGGGGGGATGCCATCCTCCCGCTTGCCACGTCGGGGCTGCGCGAGCCCCAGCAGCATGCGCCTGCGCTGCCTTCCTCCTCCTCCTCCTCCTCCTCCTTCCTCCTCCTCCTCCTCCTCCTCCTCCTCCCAGCCCCTCCTCCCGGCTTTGGCGGTGCCGGCTGCCCGGGAGCAGGCGGCCGGCGGGGCCGCTGCCGTCCGTGCCAGCCCCCTGGGGGTTATGCCCGGCTGCAGGAGGGGCGCAGGGCCAGGGGCAGCCCGACCCGGGGAGGTCTCCGGCAGGGGCAGGGGACGGTGATCTCCTCCCTAACCCCCCCCCCCCCATCCCGGGTGCGGCGCGGGGAAAGGGTTGCGCGGTTGCTCCCCGCGGCGGGGGGCGGGAGGATGAAGATGATGAGGATGCGGCGGGCCGGAGCGGAGCGGGGGTACCGGAGGAGCGCCTGGGTGTGCTGCTGGCTGCTGGGCTGGCAGGCGGCCGCCCTGCAGCTGCCGCCCTGCGAAGAGGTGAGATTTTTCCTCCTCCTCTGGGCTTTCCCCATCCCTAGCGGTGCGGGGAAGGGGGGGGGGGATGCACCGGCTCGGTGGAGGGTGACACCGAGGGGTGAGGGGTGTTGCTGGTTGTTGCTGCTCCCCCCCCCACCCCCAGGGCCGTTCGTGGGACCGTAGAGGGGTTGGACCCACGGAGCAGGGTCCAACAACGGCGGAGCCCCCCGGCATCACGCCTGGAGCCGTCAGTCGCGACTCCCCCCCGCTCCTTCTCTCCCCTCCCCACCGCCGTTGTTGCTGTTCCCTCCGGTGCGTGGAAATATCACAGTCGTCCGCTCCCCCCCCCCCCCCCCCCCCCCCCCCCCGTTCCAAACGAGAGAGATTCGGCTGGCCTCGCTGCTGTTCTAAATACCGGCTTAAATCAGTGCAAAATCGGGAGAGTAAAATCAGTGCAAAATCAGGAGAGTAGTGGGAGGGGGTGTGTGTGTGTGTGTGGAGCTGTCTCGACTCCCCCCCTGTGTCAGCCCGGGGTGTCCTAGGCTGAGCCGAGCGTGTAACACGGGGAGAGAAACTTTCTGCCTCTCTCCTTCTGTAAAAAACCCGAAACATCGGTGTCTTCGGACCGCTCTGCGGGGCTGCGCAAGGTGCGGGGATCGAGGCTGCCGGACAGAGATGCCCAGCCCCAGGTGGCCGAGAGGGAGCCCAGATTGAAGGCACCAAAGCTGAACCTCTGCTCCAGGATTTCCATCCTCCTTCCTGCGTGCATCCTCCCTGCTCGTTCTAAAGAGCAAGTGGGTCTTTGCTGTGTTTTAAATCTGGGTGCAGGGGTGAGGAGGCTGGGTGCCACCTTCCCAAACAGATCTCGGTGCCTGGGGCACTGCTGTGGCAAGCAGAAACCTGCAAGTGGGTTGATAGCTTTCTCCTCCCTCTCCGAGGATGCTCCCGGAACAGAGCATCCTCACCTCTCCTGCAGCAGTTGCACTGTTTAGCACGAAATTCTTGGGGGTGGGTGGCTGCAGCCAGGTTGGAGCACTCAGCTGGAGAAGGGTCCTGATCCATGCTTGGGGACTATTGCAGTGTGGGACATCCTTGGCTGGGGGGCCAGCGCTGGTGAAAGAGGGCATCCCTGGCCTGGGGAATATTCCCTCTTTGCCGATTGAATCTCCTTTTTGTCTTCTAGGTAGCAGAGCCTCAGTGGGAGAGCTCGGTGTTAGTCTAGTGTCTAGTGTGGGAAATCTTGCAGTAGGGGGACATGTGGGACACCCAAATCGGTGGCTGTTCTGGGCATGTTTCTCATCCTCAGAGAGAAGGAATTATGTAGTCACCTGCATTGAATTACCTGTCTCCCTTTTCAGCTAGTGAAGGGAAACAGGCCCTTCTAGAGCTGATCTCATCCTAAAGCCTTTGCTTAAGAAACCCAAACCTCTGCAAATGCTTAAAGGTGGCAGATGAATCTCAGCAGAGGTACCAAAGGCACAGAGCTGGTATTTTAGGAATTGCATACTGGGCTTTAAATGTGCAAATTCTCTCCCGAGCCCCACTTCTGTGCCCCTTTAGGATCTGGACCTGGGTGCTTTTGCTTTATTTGGACAATGTTGGTTTTTTTTTTTAGTTGCACTTGAATACTCTTTGAGACTGAGAGATCCCTCACTCACATGGTTAAAAAGCTGTACGTAACTTGTGCTGGTGTGTGTGTGTGCATCCACCAAACCGTATGTCCTGGGGAATATAATTACAAACATGTCTAGATGGAGAGGGAAAAAAAAAAAAAGAAAAAGCTTGCAAAGAAACAGGGTAGCAGATCAGTTGATTTACAAAAGGGAAGAACAAAAATGAATAGGCCATGTAAAACACGGCTAATACCTGGCTATTATACATCAGTCTCAAAACTTTGCCATCCCCCAAACCCAGCCTATTTGGAGGGATCTGGGTGTATTGCTATCAAAATCAAACAGCTGCCGTTGTGATTGACTCTGGTTTGGGCAGACTCAGACAGGGATGAAGCCTCGCAATGAGCAAGCACAGCCTGTTAGAGGGGATTGCAGTCCCTTGAAGACTTGATAAAGGTCTTGTTTTTATACCCAAGAGGCTTGAGAAGCACAAGCTTCAATGCACTGGCAGGTAGTTCATTTTGAACCTACAGGGGATCTTTCCTTTAGATGCACGATACGCTTTTTTCTTTTTTTTTTTTTCCCTCCTCCTTCCTTGACAGCTTGTTTTTCTGTTTCCTCTCTGTTATGAGAAATATGTGTTATCTGCCAGTTTGTGAAGCTTCTGCACTGGTACAGCATTTGGAGCAGTGGGATCTGGGTCTACGCCTGAGGCTCCGTGGTGCTCTGATTACATAGATAGTAAAAATAATAAGGTATAGCAATGTCACTTTGCAGAAATCTTTGAAACCTTTTTGTCATTGGCTTGTTTTTTTTTTTCTTTTTTTTTCTTTTCATCAGGGACTGTAGCAGTTCAGCACATTGGATTTAGGAAAGGTGTGTTTGTGCTGCAAGCCAAATGCACAAGGAGCTGAAATAAATGTTCCTGTGAGTTTTTGGAGTAAATTGGTATAACCATAAGCTTCTGGAATAATAGTGTTCAGTCCGGGCTGAGATGTCCATTCACATCCTGAGCTTTTGCTGAGCTCTGTGATGCCAGCAGCTTGGGTGAAGGGGAGTGAAGTGCATCTCCAAGAGATGGAAGGAGGCTCGGCTCGGATGGCCAGGGTACCCCGGGGTGCAGAAGCTGGGGAGACCCCCTGTTCTATCCTGTGCTTCTGGTGACTTGGTTGCTCAGATTAAGGCAGTGGTAGAACAACTGCTGAGTGAACTCTTCCCGCTTATGCCAATATTTCACGTGTTGCATAAATGACTTTACGTGGAGTTGAAGACACCTGTTTTTCACTGGCACTAAGTACATGTTCAGATATTATGTTGGAAACAATGAGATGTTCATGCCCATCCCCCTGACACTGCAGGGAGCATCTTTATTACATCTTACTTTCCAGTGTTTGATGCTTTTTCTAAACTTTCCAACTGAATGAGTCTTCTTTGGCTTCCCCTTAGAGATTGGCCCAAATCTGAACAGATTTTGTTTTTAGGACATTTTAACTGATACTCAACCTAAATGGATCTTCTCTTCATTTCATCATTCCTTTCCCTCTGTTGTTTTTGCAACAAAAATAATACAATATCACAGAGTGACTCTTCTTTCTTCCCATTCAGCCAAATTGTTCACAAAGAGAGATATATCCTGTTTGACTCTCAGTTACTAAGCAGACTGACAGCAAACACATATGGTTTTGATATGGATAATAAACGTGGTTCTGCTACATTGGGTGGTTTACCTGCCATTTCAGTAGGCAGGTAAACGAAGTATAGAATTATGAAGTGACTAAGTGAATGCAAAAGGTAGTGTTAAATGCCTTTTAAGGGCATTTAAGGGAAAGAGAGTTTTTACTAGTATGCTGGAATACTTCTGGAAATTATAAAAATGATGCAAAAATTTATTTGGATAACGAATAAAGTCTTCTATAAAACCTCTGGCAACACAAAGTCAAAGAAGTCTTCAGGAGGGAGGGGAAGCATGAACTTGAAACTAGGTCAAGTACAGTATAAAGTGTTAAGTATGTTGAAATAATATAGTTTTTCATTATGAGAAAAGGTTAAAAATATGGGGTATGTCTAAGTTAAGTGTGAAATATTATAAGTATATTAGTGTACTAAATTGAGGTACTAGGTACTAAGCTAAGCAGCCTGGGAAACAAGGCTAAGTCTTGTCTTTCCATGTAAAGGATGGAGAAGAGGTATGTGTCAGTCCTGGGTGGACATTATGTGACACTGCTAGATGAAAGTCAGCGTGCCTGTCACCAAATATATGTGTCAGGAACAGCAGGGATGTCTGCTGGCGGGAATTTGAGTCTCTGAAACACTCCTGTGTTGTCAGTGACCTGTACCTGCTTGGGAAGAGGATTGGGGTCATTGTGGGTGGCTCTGTGGAGGAGACAGCCCATATGCTCATGGTAAAATAAGTTGGGCGGATGATAAGGGAAAAAAAAAAAAGAAAAAGGAGGATAAAGGATGTAAGTGTGTCTTTGTGCCTTATCGTTAGTGCTCAGGAACAGTGAATGTTGTGTTTGTTCTATAACTGGTTAACAAGCATACAGTGATCACAGCAGTGGTGGCGCAGTCTAAGTAAGAAGGGAATAACTCGAGGGAGGAAGAGAAAGAAGAACATGCATTAATGCACAGGGTAGAGAAAATTAATGAGATGAGGATCTTCAGGATAAGATCAGGATAAGATAAGGTAGAAATAAAAAGGCTTTCTGTGCACTCGCCAGGCTAAATGTTATCACAGTTAAAAGGCAAAATGTTTTTATTCTCATGCAACTGTAAACAAGCTCTGAGAGTTCTTGATCTCAGGGATTCATTTAGTCTCTGTTGACCTTGAAATCGCTGGAAGGATTAGTTCATTGCTAAACATTTAGGAAGGAATTATCTTTCTAAGTCTGTTCCCTCTTACTGGTCCCTTACTGGTACCCTTGTCCCTTTCTCTGAAGCATCTGCACTGGCTATTTTGGCCACAAAGCAGGAGCTATCTATCTGTATCAGCTGCTGGGGTGATCTGGCGTTGCATTCCTCTGTTTCTAGACTTCCTGAAAGATCTTAGATTCTTTAATTTATGATCAGTTCACAGTCAGCAGAAGAGGCTGTGGAAAGATTCCTAGACAGCTCGTATTATTTTTATCACCTCTTGCTGCACAGTCTTGCGTCTTTGAGGTGAAAAGAGAAATCTACAGCTTCCATGTGCCACAGTGATGGAGGGTCATAAAGTTGAGAAAAGAGGAGCAAAATCCATGCTATAAAACTGTGGACAATAAAGTCGATGGAGTGGAAACGGGTGCCCAAATGGTGAGAAGACAGACAGGTATGGCAGCAGAAAGCATCGCCACTGCAGCACATAGGGAGAGCAAGGCGGGAGGTGGGGGGAAGCAGAGGGAAAGCCGGTGAGGTGCCAGAATTTCACACCTGAGCAGGAGGACAGATGCTGGCACAAAAAATGGAAAGTGAGCCGTGGTCATAATGATTCAAGAGTAAGAAAATTAGGCACAGTGGAAAGTGCTGTAACAGACCATAAATTCGAAAGAGGAGTAGACATTAAGTCAACACGAGATTGCATTTCTTCCACCATCAAACGCCATTTGATCATTCAGGATGAGTATTTATCATCTATTAAAAAGCCTGTGTTTTTATTTCCTTTTTTTTTTTTTTCCCCTTCTTTGTTCCTCATAGCTTGTGTAGGTTTAGACAGGGTGAGGGAGGACAGGAGCTCTGTGGGGATTCCATCCCTGGGGATGGAATGGGGGGATGGGGGGACATCCCTGCAGGACACATCCCTCAGCAAGCCAGGAGCTGGGATGAGTGTACACAGTGATTTGGGTTATCAGCTGCCTCTTTTGGGCCACGTTTTCCACTGGCTGATGGTTGGGGAAGCTTTAGCAGCACTGGGTGTTGCTCTACGCTGGCTGATGACCTGAAATGCTGGAATTGTTCGAAGGGAAAGCCTTGCTTGCAGGTCTGACCCTGTGCTCAGCAAAGGCATCAGCCTGACTCCCACCAACTGCTGTGACAGTGGGGCAAAGCCTGGGGATATTGGGAATTGCAGGGCTCACTCTGTGGGCAATGGGAAGGTGCTATCAGGGCTGGCTTCCCCCAAGTCATGTGAGTAAGTGGCTATGGACACTTGAAGAAAGCGGTAAGCACCAGTTAAGTAGAGAAAAATAAATAAATTGGAGAACAGGTAAAGAGTGGTAACAAGAAAGGCAGCCTTGAACCCCCCCCGTGCTTGAGAAAGGGGAAAAAACCAGTGCTCAGAAACAGGTCAGGAAACAGGTCCCACCTATCTCCCAGATACTGTTCAAGGTCTTTCTAGACCTTGCCAAGGTCCTGTGCTGGTATCCAGCATGGCTGAGTCTTTCCTAACTATTACAGTTAGGAAAAGAGTGTCCCTCCCACGCCCCTTGGTAATATTTTAGCTGTTATCCCAGACCTAAGATTCTGTTTAGGTATTAGTTGCTGGTAGTGGAAACATTTTGGTTTTCCGTCTTTTGAAAGAGAAAAAATTCTGGTTTTGAAGAAGAGGAATAGTTAAAACCCCTTTTCTTGACAACCTCCTTTAAAAAACCAACCAACCAACCCAAAAACTTTCAATTACAAAACATTAGCCAAATCTAATAATGACCTTATCTCACAGTCATTGTGGCACTCATCTTTTATAAATAGTGCAAGACAGTAATCGCTGTGCTCTTGGGACAGGGCTCACAGCTGATTTAGGATGATCTAAGATGACACGTGCAGCCGAGCTTCTGGCTCCCCTGCCTTGGCCCTGATGATCCTGTCACTGTGTGCTGAGTCAGAGCAGATGCTGATTCCACTGAAAACTAACCTGCCAAAAAGAGAAAAGAGAAAAAAAAAAAGGGTGAATGTTTAACTGGGTGGATGGCAGAGATGACTCAGTGTTTGGTCTCTGGGGGCTGGAAGTAATGCAGGAGGATTTGGGACTCACCAGGCACAAGGCTGGTCTATGTTCTAGAACATACAGTTTTAGTTGGATAGAGCTAACCTGGGGATACACTGAGATAATGTCGAGGGGGTTGTATTTCCTGATGTAGGAAGAAGAAACTGAGAGATGTGTTTGTGTGTGTTAAAGGTGTGCAATAACTGGATTGTTGCTCTCCATCGTGGAGGTCTGTGCTCTGGCTTCAGAGGTGCAAGTACCTTCTCTGCAAGGAAAGTGGTATTTGCTGGCTTTTCAATGTTTCAATATGTTTTCAATGAAAAAAAAATCAGATGATGGGTTGAAAATTTCTTTGAATTTTTACTCAGAATTTTTACTGCTACAGAGAGGGAAAATCACTTGTCCCATTTTCCCTTCTTGATATGGCAAAAACCTCTCTTATCTGATAGTAGTTTATGGACAAGAAATGCAACATGTAACAGAGATGGTTTATGGTGATAGTTGAAGATTATTGGAAAGTACCTACAAAAAACAATAGGATCTCAACTATTTGTCAGTGAAATGCTGGCAAGATCGATTGTCATTTGTTTAGATTTCATTTTTTGACATGTATAATACACAGAAAAGTGGCTCAGGGTGTTTGGGACTGGTTAAAAGGATATTCTTACCCTGATGAGTACAAGAGCACCAGGAGAGGACATTCACGTAAGTAGGGGAAACCAGTCCATGACCCTGGCCAGATCCTCGTTATTGGGCTAGACATAGCCAGAAGAGCTATTTTTTATATAATAATTGCCAATACTACTAGTAGTTACCAATGCTAATCTTAGAATCCAATTTGATGAAAAAAACCCTGCTTAGGGGAAAGGGTGAACTTTCCCTCTAAGGTTGGAACTGAGATGAACAGAAGTATTTTTGATGTAATGAATATGGTCAGAAAATTGAAATGCATCAGATAACCAAGCTAGAGGACGAAGCAATGGGGAATGCAAAGCCTGAAGATGCCATTAACGTAATTGCTGATGGCTTGATAAAGTACAGTATACATGTAATAATAGATAAATTGGCATCTAAATAGGTCAGACTGGCCTAGAAAACTAAAAGGCACTGAGGTGGCGACTCATAGCCACAAACTCAAGGGTAAAGGTGATCTAGACCTCAGCTGTTGACTCTTAAAGTGTTAATTTCCTGTAGCATTTCCTGTGGCATGTGCAATCCTTCTGGTTTTGTACTGACTCTCTGAAGTTCCTCAAAGGAAGATCTTCACACGGGCCGGCCGTGTTTTATACACATGTAGGAGTGGTGCCGTGTCTTTTGAGAGATAGACGTCAGAAATGGATGACTTCTGATTTTTCCTAGGCTTTTATATCCACAGCTCCCTCCTGTTGGCAGTTCAGAAGCTCTGATCAAATGCTGCTTGTTTCTGGTTACCTGCTTTTTATTGCTGGCTCTGTGGTTCCTTAAAGCAAATGAAGAAAAAAGAAAGATTTCCCAAGACAGTTCTTTTCTTCTCTCTTTTGCTTGGTCTTATTTAATCCAATTTTTAAAAAAATTCCGTCTTCTCTTGAAGGGAAAGAAACAGGGGCCCTGACCACACTCCTTTACAGCAGGAGTTATGCTTGCATGGAGGGAACAGGAGTTGGTGTGCATCTTGGGGATCCCCAATTCTGCTCAGTAGAATTGGAGGAAGAACCCAATCAGCTCTTCACACCACACCTTTCTTGTCAATCAGCTGCCTTGCAGAGCTGTTGATGAGCAGCTTGTCTTGCCCTGTGATGAATGTCAGGTGTCCCAGTTGGTCCCTGTCTCCCCTAAAGCTGCTCAAGTAATGGCTGAACCCATGCCAACTGTCTTCTCTTCCAGAAGACCAGACAGGATGATTCTGTTAATTAATGCCTGTTCTTCATGCTGAATATGGGATTCACCAGGACTCTAAATTCTCCCTTTTTTGGCTGGAAGCCCGCTGTGCTCTGTGTTAGCCCCAGCATGGCAAAAAGCTGGGGTTCCAGAGGCATTGCTCAATCCTGCACCAAAGCAACACGTGAGTGCCAAGGCATCCTTTTAGGGATGCACAGAGCAGGTATCACAAATAGTTCAGCACTGAACCCTGCACTGCTACTGAAATAGCTGGGATCAATGATCAGATGCCCATTCACCCTAGCTAAGAGGAGTCATAATGTAAAAAAGAATCAATTCCCTTGGCTTTTCGTTTTGCAATCTTTTTAACTGCACTTAAAGCCAACCCTACTTAAATGCTTGCTGGCTTCTCTGAAGAGTCATCACTTTTTAGTTCCAGCTTTTAAATTAAAAAAAAACCAAAAACAAAACCAAAAAGCTTATTTGCAGCATTGCCTATTGCTATACTGACCTGCTAATCACTTGAACTGCTTTGCTAAACAAGGGAAAAGATTTCCTTAAAGCCTCATCATGTGGTTATTCAGGAGTTGTGGCTTTCACTGAAAAAGCAGGGAAAAGAAAAGGTAGGTCAGGTCCTTGGTATTGCAGAGAAGAGTTGGAAAATGTGAGCTTTGAAAAGCCAAAATCTGGAAAGTTAAATGAACTGGAGCTAAAAGTTGCATGGTGCTTTAAGGTCCTGTAGCACTTTAAGTTATATGAATTTGATGGGGTGGAAGCAACGATACCTGACTCAAGGTTTTGGGAGATTTTATGTGACTCTTACTGAAAGAACAATTTGATTAACAAACTTTGCCGTTATTCAACTTTAGCATTTACACAGTAAACAGTCTGATGGGGAGACCCGGTGGCACCTCACTGGGCACCACACATTCTGGAAATAAAAGTAAATTATTGGGGTGATATCCTGCTTTCATAGGCAGTCTCTAGCCTTCTAAACATGACTGGCCTGAAGAGCTCAAGTCCTCAAACTGTCCAGATCACTCCAAAGTTTTTTAGCATGCTCCCTGTCATTGATTTGCGTGTGAAAGCTGGCACAGGATGGGACACTGTAGCAGAAGCTGTGGATGAACTCCTACAATAGTCTTCCAGTTAGTCAATAAGGATGAGTGGAGGTGGTTTTGTCATGGGATAACTATAACTGGGTACAGTTACCATGTTAAGAGGGCATGTAGCACTCTCAGAGTTCTTCAGGACAGCAGAACATCAGTGTGAATGGAAAGCTTGCTCCAGTGTATAGTATGTTTCCATATATGGCTCCATGTATAGTCCAAGCATGAGGTCCTGGAGTTGTGGAAGTAGCCGAGCACAGGGCAGAACCAGCATTTCATACCATGAAAAGGATTTGTCTTGCTTTTAACTCTGCAATTGAGGCAGCTAGTCCGACCTAAATGCATAATTGTCAAGACAGAGACAATCACCTTTTGACACTAGTTTTTCTAATGCTGAAAGGGTGGTGTGGTTTTTCTGGTGAAAATGCTCATCTTTTTCCACTTGCTACTACAGAGGGACTCTGGCTTCCGTCAGGTAGATGTTCAACTTTTAGTTATATCTCAAGCAAAATAAAATGAACCTGGACCCATTGGCGGAATTAATCTCCACTGTAACTGAGTTACATTATCTGTTACACAAGTTATGAGGTTGCTCTGCAGCGCTCTGGAAAGGGTGAAGGTGTTTTGATAAGGCAGCGGTGGAGCTAGGTCTCTGCAGTGACCTAATTACACAGGAGAAGGGACCTAAATCTTTGCCTCTGAACTGCTGAATTAAAATGGAAACGCAGCAGGAATCCTGGGTCCTGAGTTCTGCAGAGCTATTTGTGAGTAAAGAGTTTCATTGTTTTGCCTGGTAGCAGCTTCCTACCCAGGGCGCGTTATCACACAGGAGAGTCCCTTCCTATCCAGGGAATAATTAACACCAAGCTCACGCCAATGTAAATTTCTGCTTATGATTTATGCAGGATTAAACCTAATGTGTAAGTTTGCATGCAATGATCAGCTTGTAATTTATCACAACTGTTTGTCAAATAGGTGAGACCTTGTACTCAGATTGAACTTCCCCGTGCAAAAAAGCAGGTGTTTAATTTATGATTGCCCACAGTGTGCACGATTACAGGCTGACTGTGTTACCGGGGCCAGAGAAACAGCTATGGGTGCATTTCTTTTTTTCATGCTGTTGACTGGATCATATCCGATGGGTGCCATCAATAGCAAGGGACAGCTCAGGAACATGAGCAAAACCCTCATCTCTTCTCCCCCTCTACTCTGGAATACTGTGTCCAATTCTGGGCTCCCCAGTTCAAGAGGGACAAAGAACTACAGGAGAGAGTCCAGTGTAGGGCAACTAAGATGATTAAGTGATTAGAGCATCTCCCTTATGAGGAAAGGCTGAGAGAGCTGTGACTCTATAGCCTCGAGAAGAAAAGATTGAGGGGAGACCTTATTTATGTTTACAAGTACCTAAAGGGTGGGTTGAAGGATGATGGAGCCAGACTCAGTGGTGTCCAGCGATAGGACAAGGGGCAACAGGCACAAGCTGGAACATGGGAAGTTCCACTCAAATATGAGAAAAAAATTATTTCCAGTGGGGGTGCCAGAGGCCTGGAAGAGACTGCCCAGGGAGGTTGTGGAGTCCCTTCTCTGGACATCTTCAAGACCCGCCTGGATGCAGTCCTGAGTGATGTGCTCTGGGCAACCCTGCTTTGGCAGGAGAGTTGGACTAGATGACCTCTAGAGGTCCCTTCCAACTCTGAGACTTCCATGATTCTGTGATTCCCCTGCCTGTCCTCCTCTCCTTGGGCTGATGAGTCAGTGCTGATTGATTTGACTGATACAGCCGGTGTGATAATGCATTACCCTGCCCCTTGAAGAGGGTTTAATGGTGCTGCAGCCAAAGTTCTGCCTGCTGACTGCTGTCACCCCTGGCTCATACCTCAACCCAGCCGTGGTCCTATGTGAGAGGCAAGCTTGTAGCTCCAGGCACCATCTGGATGCTAGAAATGCTAACAAATTTGGATTTGTAGCTGCCTGAAAAGTGGCCTTAGCCCTATGGGTAAATCTGGGCTTCAGAAGAAGTGTGCACGGAGCAGAGCTTGGCTAGACCTTGCCGCTGGAGATCATTTTGACTGGTGCTAGGGGTGTGAATGCAGCTAAGAGTCTGGGAGCTGAATGCAGCTGATGGCTGAGTCAAATCTAAGATGTGTTTTCTCCATCATTTGCTTAGCTCTGGCTGCCTTGGGCTGCTAGCTTGCCCTTGGTTTTATTTATTAGTTATTCTTGCAGTGGAAATGGACTCTGTGGGCTTGGAGGCAACCCAAGAGGGCAATACTGGATGTGGCTTCCTCATAAGAATATACAGTTACATATTTTTCTTGTCAGTCTGTGATTTAAAAATGTGCTTTGTTCAGTGACCAGGGTTATTTCAGACACATAACACAGTTAATCACTCACAAAGGGCATGGTCCTATCCTGAGACAAGTGGTTGCAAGTCAGGCAGAAGTTCCTGAGTTAAACTTCACAAACATGACCACCTCCCTCTGATGTTACAGGTGTTATCAATCTCTTTTTTGTCTTCAACCCCCCCCCCGCCCCGTAATTGAATATTCATTAAAAAATCCGGCATTCCCAAAGTTGAGTATCGATGAAGATTCATCTCCAAGTTGTAAAAAATGTCTTATTCGCCATGGCTTGCTTTTTTTTCCCCTACTTGTTTGAAAATATTCAGCCATCTGGTAAGCAAACAAATAAAATGCTGGGAGATATTGGCAGCAAAGCATACACTGAGAAATAACTAATGAGAAAAGGAAACAGTTCACAGCCTCTCTATAGTCTGGTGGGTTTTGGTTTTGTATTTTTTTTATCCCACTCAGGAAGACTCCCAAGTTCAATTTGTATTTGCAAAAAGTAGAATATTGTCATGATTTTCATGTAAGTAAATACAGCTTTGTCAAAGCCTAAAAAAAATAAATAAAAAATAATATATTTTTACTCCACCTCTCCACAGGATTAATTAGGCTCAGTGAAAGAAGCACACCTTTTCTTCAGCATCAGACTACATACTTTGCAATATTATATGCAAGTGTAACAATTGAAGTCACAATTATAAATATGTTGTCTGTCAATGTGACAGCTTTGGTTAAAATCCTGCACTGAAGAAATTATGCAAATTCAGGTTCTAGTACAATTATTTGGGATTGCCACAGAAGTGACTAATACCTGCAGCTCTTATCCCTCTTCTTTTGGGGACTATATAGTCCCCAAATTTTTTTTGTTTTTTTTAATGTGGTTGGACTCGATGATCTCAAAGGTCCCTTCCAACCACTAAGATTCTGTAATTTTGTGAAATGAGGCAGACTCATCCATCCCCATGGCTTCGGAGAGGAACACACCAAGAGCATGTGGACCTGGGTCACTGGTGATGAGGAAATGAGGGCTGGGCTCTTCACAGCTCTATCCTGCTCCTGCCCCGTCTGAGCCAAAGAGCTAATGGAGGATTTTTCATATAGTGACATCTCTCCAGAGAGAAAAGGAAATGTGTAGCAAACGCATTTGGTAGGAAATTGTAGAGGAGGTGACAGGGCAGAAAAATGATACAAGATCAGATGGCAGAGCATCACCCAGACTTCCCTCTAATAACAGGGTTGTCCCTTTCCTAATATTGTTCTGGTGCCTATGACAGAGTCACACACCTCATGGAAACTGATAACCGACAGCAGAGGGGCAGGAGAGGAAGCTTTGCAAAAAGCTCGCGCATGTGCCTGCTGTTAAGCACATGAATTATTCCACTGAAATTTGAAAACCAACGCCTTATTTAAGATGAAGTTCGTCCTTAAAAACTGCTAGATTAAGGCCAGGGAATTCAGTGAACTGCAGGGTCGATACTGTGATGTAACTGAGATATATTATTGCATTTAAAGCTTTTACTTCCAGAAAACCAAAGATTTTCCTTTAGGTGTAGTTTGAAAAAAAAAATAATGCATTGACAGGTGTTCTTTAAAGATATTTAAATGTTCAGTCAGTTTGGTGCTCATTTCATGCTGTCTTTTATGTGTTTTCATAAAAGTACTTCTTTTGTTCTATGTACATTCTGCAGACTTTTTAAGGCTAACTGATGATGTCCTTTTATATGCTTTTTAGAATTTAATTGATGTAGCAGATTGGACAGGATGCTTCTGTGGGACTCTGTTGCTGGAGAGGAAATGCAATGAAATGACATTGATTCCTCAGATGATTAGATCTGGCCGTAGTTCAGGTCCTCACTGGATTGAAGTGGACAGCTGATAAAATTGTATTAACTCACTCTCTACTGCTCCGCGTGAACGTGCCGGGAGCCCTCTGAGGATGAGACGGGTGGTTTGGAGGATGGTTTGTGAACTGAATCCTTGACAATGTATTTTCTCTCTGGATATCATAACTGCAGAAGTTACATTGGGTTCAGAGCAGGGGCTTGGGGAGGTGGTGGCCCTACGGAAGGAGATGCGCAGGCTCCAGGATGCACTTGCCTGGAAATGTTTATGTTGTGCTTAATGGTTCACTTGGATTGGATGAGCCTTGTAGATAAATATACCATAATATTTACCTTAACGTTTGCTCCACCGGTCTCATTTTTTTTTTTTCAAGTACGTAGCTAAATGTTTTCCACTGAAATTATCAGCTCAGTTCCTCAACTGAGGTAAACTACTTTGCCCTACTCAGCTGTTTTGTAGTTCTAGTTTGTTGACTCTGCACCATCTCAGGAGCACCAGAAGTGAGGTTTTTGCTGTGTCCTCTATTTGGGGAATATAAAAAAGGACCCAAATTTAGCATCATGTCTTACATCAGATAAAGAAAGGATGTGACAAGGCATGACAAGAAGTGGGTTTGCTTGGCTGGTGCTTAAGGACTTGCTGAAATTGGGGACAGCATTGGTGTAGGGGTTCAGGAATGCAGGGGATGGAAATAGAAAGGAAAAAAATGTCTTGAAAAATGGAAAGCTGAGTGCCCAAGGGAATCCTGGGGAAAGCTTGTACATCTGTTGAGTGGAGGCAACCTGGGGCCAAGATCTGCTCACTTGCCTTAAAGCAGTTGACTCGTCTGGTTGCTGTCCATCTCAGGTCTGGAAGCTTCTGATGACCTTGACTCTTTCACAAACAAAAGATCAGCAAATTTCCCTATGGCTTTAGTACATCTGTTGGGATGCTGCAGGTAACTTAGATAATTGCCTTCTTGGGATTTGCTTCTGGGCTATTAAATAGTTATAACCTGAACTCTTTTTGTGCAGATAGATTGGCTTCTGAATAGGCAACAGTCAGCAACATCTATACTCAAAAAAAATAGGAGCTTCTCTTTTCATTTACGAGTCTTAAGCCTTGAATAGCTGGGAATAAAACATCAAAGTTGAAAAGGAGGAGGAATGAATAAAATCCAACATATTAAAAGTTATAATTAGAACTCTGATCAACTTAGATACTGTCAGGCCTTCTCAACTATAATAAAAAGCATAACCGTATTTGCAGTGAAACATTAATCTTGTTCTTGGAGAATGTTTTGGCTTATTACACAGTGCCAGTGTGTGTGAATTAGAGTATATATGAATTAGAGCGGTACCGATGTCCTGTGTCCATATGCACACAATGTTTATGGAACATGCACCGTATAGTTGATGTTTGTGAATAATAAGCACTGAAATTTACCTTTCTGAAAACAAAAGCCGGTTTGTGTGTATGGAAGTGATCCTGGGAAAATAGTTCTCTGCTCAACTGTCTGGATGCTGCTCTGTTAATGTGGTAGAGAGTAGGAGAAGGGCATCCGGCCAGCTGGGGACCTTCTGTCGTGGTGTCACCATGGCACATGGGCTGTGCCTGAGCACCTGGTATCTTGGAGCACTTTGGGAATCATCTTCCACCACTAGCCAGGGCTTTCCTTGCTATAGGGAAGACAGACAAGTGTCATCACATGGGTGATCTTGGAAAAGCCTTCAGTAGTCAGCATGGACATCACCTGCAGCTCTTGGATAGAGCAGGATGTGAAAACTCCTCTTGAATATGGCATGGAGAATGTCATCAACTTCTCTGCAAGGCTGCTTATTTGCTTGGTGCTCTGACTGTTGAATACCAAACAACAAAACATGAGGATTTAGGGAGTTTTCTCCTTTATAGTTCTGTAGGTAAAAATTTGTGACAGTGGGGGAGGGAAAACACTATCAAATCCAAAGCGTGAGGCACTAAGCTTTGTTGTTTTTTTTTTTTTTTAAATTGATATAAAAGAGTGAATAGGGAGTAAATTCCCAGTAGTTAACAAAGCGACTACTTAAGCTATGGATAGGATGCTTAAATAGTGATAATTAAAAAGCTGTAGCCCATTAATTCTACTTTTGATTGGCCTGCATGGGATTGTGACATTTTATCCTTAAGCCTAACATCTCTGTTAAAGCTCCATCTTTCAAGCTCAGTGGTTTCAATATTGCAGCTTTAAGCCCTGAGAGCCAACTTCAGCGAGGCATTTAAAGGATTGGTCTTTTTGGGTTGAGGTGAAGATGTGCCCAGTACCACTGTGACCTTGTTCTCTGCCACAAACTTGCATGTGCAGTGACCTGAAAAACTCTTGCCACAAAGAATAACAAGTAAAAAATTAATTTTTTTGAAATACTGAATATTGAAATCGGGCTTTCTGCTTTGGAAGAGATAACCTCTGAAAAAGGCATTATCATTGAAAAGGCTGGAGCAGTGGTATGTGATAATTCCTGGAAAGGTTGATTCTTGCTGTGCAGAAGCAAGGTGATATGAGGCAGTGGGGTAGCGTGAAATAATCACAGATGTGTGGCCACAGATAGTGAAAGTATCCCTGAAGATGTTTAGTGATGTAGCAAGAGGTGTGTGTGTTTATTAAACTTAAAATATTATTACATCTGCATTGAAATGCTTGTATTAAGTGAGACTCTTGGGAAAAAAAAATACAACACAAAACCAGCCCTTCATTCATGGATAATCCTTAAACTGTAAGAAATTCTTGTCATGTATAGTAAAGAACAGTTGTCACATATAGATTGGTAATAATAAAAGTCATTCTCATTTTTACAGCCAAATAAATGTAGTTTGTCAATACAAGAGGAAAATTATAAAACCTCATAGAAAGCTTATTGCAGTTAATGGAAAAAATATTCAGTTTATGAAACTGGATTAAACCTGTCCAAATATTACTGCTGTGTGACTAAAAGACTGGATGATTCAATCACATTAGGACAATGAAGATAAATATATTTATAAACATCCTTTACCACCGTGTTCTTCACTTCACTTTTTTCTTTAGTCTGACTGGTTTTGTCAGAAGATTTAGGAGCTCACTGAAAAAAAAAATAATGGTTTCCTGATCACTCTTGTCTAAAACTTTTTTGAGAAAAAGTAGAGATTTGCAGGTGAATTTGTTAGGTTTTGAGACTGAAGAGTTAAAACACCGACAACCCAAAGCTCCTATCTCTGGGTTCATCAGAGATGTCCTCCTGAACGCTGTGAGAGGCTGGCAGTCTGGAGGGATGCCTAGGTCAAAGGAGGGTTCTCTACCTTTCTGTTGACACTTCCCATGATTTACATCTTAGTTTCTGTATTATTAGCCACTGCTACAGACTGTGTAGAAAACTGGGCTGTCGTAGGAGGGAAACACTGAGGAGTGGGGAATCCTCCCTCCAAGAGCCTGACTGGGTGGACATGCCTCACTGCAACTCCTGCTTCTGAAGGCTGGACTCAGGTCTGAACATGAACATAATGTCATGTTTGAACTTGCCCGCTTTCTGGACTCTGCTGTAACTTGCTTTTTGCTCTGTGAAGCTTTATACAGAGCAGCTCTTTTGTATTTCATTAGCCCATTCAGCAGTCTCTCACCCTTCCTCCTCTTGTGAGAAAGGGACATGATGGTAGAAAAATGGGGAGTGATGTGGTATCAGGAATCATTAGGATTTTTGCTTTGGTTGTGGAGTTAACATCTACATAAATGACATTGAAGAGCTCCTTGAGAAGCACAATTGGTCAATTTAGATGAAACCACAACTTTACTGGGTAATTAAGGTGTGAAGCAAGCTTTTAAAGCAGCGTTTGAAAGGGTCAACCACATCTGCCTGTTCACAATGTAATAGTCAGGTTTCCTTTCAAAGAAAACCCCAGTCTGAATTAACATGTGCGAACAGCATGTTGTTTTAGAATCTGAGTTGTTTGGTTTCTTTTACTGTGTGAGATAGAGTGGGACTCATCTCTCTGAGCAGTGCTTCTCCAGTGGGCAACACTGCACATTTCCAACCTGCATCCCACCCTATCTTGTACTAAGTCCACCCTCCACAAGAACTTGTTGACCACATAAGAAGTCCCACCATATAGACGGCTGAAATTGGATGAGGTGGATGCACTTGTCCAGCAGTGATGGTGGACAGTGGCAGAGTTAGAGAGTTGGGGAAGTTGTGTCTTGGAGGTGTATGTTGGGTGTGATGTGTAGATACTGTGGATGCATTCAAGAGCATGCTCTGTCTCCTGGAGAGCCAAAACTGAAACTTGGTGTGGTGTGAATGGAAATCAGGCTTGCCCTCTGTCCTCTCACTGGGTGGTGGAGTTGCCATCCTGTGTTGAAGGATTTAGCATTTGCTTTCCAAGAGCCCTGGTGCCAGTGGCTTCCACTGACACACTCCTAGGAAGAAAACACAGAAGTGAGAGGGGCTTAGCCTGAGTGAATTAATTTTCATAGAGGTTAATTTTCAAGAGGGAAGGCTCTGAACTCTCCTTTGGGCTCTTTTAATATTTGTAGAGCTTTATGAGGATGAAAGGCTGTGTAAGTGCTCAGTGTTACAGTTCACAGAGACAGAAGATGACATGCTGCTACCCTGCAGTAAGCCAATGTTCTGCTGACAAGTCTATTATGAATAAGGTCTGTCTGTGGCTTATTGCATTCAGCATCTTTTTTACACAGGCTAAAGTGTTTTAAAGAATTCCGTGGGAGAGCTGTGACAGAATGATCACACCAATTTCTTTGCTTTGCACCAAAGACAATGCTGGTATCAAAGTAGCTAACCTCCTCCAAAGCAGTTGTTATTAAAGGTCATAAATGGTAAAATCTGGCCTTAAAATCCAATCCAATGTGGTATTTTGACTGCAAAACTCTTTGAGAAAGGTCCTAGGGTTCAGAAGAGCAAGACCCCAAGTGGTTGAAGCATTATACCTGGATCGGTGTGTATTAGAAATACATAGGGTTGGTGCTGGGAATCCTGAAGGGCAAAGTGACGTATAGCCATATCAGCAAAGCTTAGCAAAATACTAGATTTGTCCCAGGGTTTGGAAAGAACAATAATTAAATGCCTTGTGAAACACTGACAGGTGAGAACTGAGTACCTCACGTACCTGGCAGGAGCAGGGGCTGTAGAGAACAGGATAATGCTGTCCATCACAGCATTTGAACTGCTCCCTTGTTCTGGAGAGTGTCTGGCCAGAGGTTGGCTGGGCTGGTTTTTGCACCAAAATTATATAAATGTATATTGTAAACTAGATTACATTATATAATAGTATAGATATTCTCCTAACTGGGCAGCTCCTTGTGTTTTCCTGCTTGTAAATTTTCTCTGTATTCATGCAACGAATGAATTGCATTCCAAGACACTAATTATTGTAGAAGGGGTTGTGACAAGCTTAGGGCTCGCTGGCTGCAGCTGCTCTGGCTGGAAAGGGCATCTCCATTTCTCTGCCAGCCCCTTTCCAGGCTGATTTTAAAAACGCATGAGGAGTGTGTTGGCTCATCTTCAGTGATGGAGGTGAAGGAGGGATTACATGAGCTGGACGTGCTGTGGGTGGGAGAGGGGTGGAAGGGGATGAGCTGGGGCAAGTGGCAGGTAAAGAGGGTATAACCTTGTTCATTTACCACAGTTGCATCTGAAATACAGTGTGTGATTGGAATGTTTAAGAGCAGAAAATCTTGGTCATTTATGTGAAAGGAGGATCCATGTTATTGTTGCTAACCAATAGCCATTGGGTTAAATTCAAAATTCATTAAAAAAAAAAAATCAGTGAATTATTTTGGTTCTGCTGGAGAAAAGCCTTAAATGACTGTAGTCTGTATGGGAAAGTAGTTCTTGATTATCTGTAACACAGACATGGGGACCCCATTCTGCAATATTCCAATGCTTCACAGTAAGCTATACATATTCTCTTGCAGTGCCTCTGTAGCAGAGCAGATATCTTTTAGCCTTGTTTTAAAAATGAAAAATAATGGCAGACGTAAGTGATTTATGTGTATGGAAAAACCCCATGGAATCATAGAATTATTTGGGTTGGAAGGGACCTAAAAGATCATCGAGTTCCAATCCCCCTGCCATGGGCAGGGACACCTCCCACCAGAACAGGTTGCTCAAAGCCCCAT
Source organism: Scolopax mira (assembly GCA_004320125.1). Classification (NCBI taxonomy): domain Eukaryota; kingdom Metazoa; phylum Chordata; class Aves; order Charadriiformes; family Scolopacidae; genus Scolopax; species Scolopax mira. The sequence goes on along the minus strand of BJBW01006045.1, from coordinate 66,073 downwards.
CCAGCCTGGCCTTGAACACCTCCAGGGATGGGGAATGCACAGCTTTTCTGGGCAACCTGTGCCAGTGTCTCACCACCCTCAGAGTAAATAATTTTTTCCTGATATCTGGTCTAAATCTTCTGTCTTTCAATTTAAAACCATTACACCTTGTCCTATTGCTACACTCCCTCATAAAGAGTCCCTCCCAGTCTCTCTGGTAGTCCCTGTTTTGGTACTGGAAGGCTGCTATAAGGTCTCCTTGATGCTTTCTCTTTTCCAGGCTGAGCAACCTCAATTCTCTCAGCCTGTCCTCACAGCAGAGGTACTCCAGTGGCCTCTTTCATCTTTGATCATCTTTGTGGCCTCTTCTGGACTTGCTCCAACAGGTCCATGTCCTTCTTATGCTGAGGGCCCCAGAGCTGGACACAGTACTCCAAGTGAGGTTTCACCAGAGCAGAATAGAGGGGCAGAATCATTTCCCACGACCTGCTGGCCATGTTGCTGGGGATGCAGCCCAGGATAGCTTTCTGGGTTGTGAGAGCATGTTGCTGGCTCATGCTGAGTTTCTCATCAACCAGCACCCCCAAATCCTTCTCTTCAATCCTCTCATTCTCTCTCTGTATTTGTGCTTGGGATTGCCCCAAACTGTGTCTTGAGTCCTGGGGAGATGGAGTGGGAAGGGTTTTACAGAGGATTTGATGCTGGTCTGATTTAATTTCCATTGAAATGGGTGGAATTTCTGCTGCTGATTGAAATGAGAGCGGACTTACACTGGTCTCTGGCAGCCTTATCCTTGTTTTTTCATCTGTTGTTATGGTATGTCCTTAAGGTTTCCAAAATTTTAGCATGAAAGTCTGCATCCAGGTGAGAGCCTGGGTTGGAGCTATAAAACTGGGCATTGGAGATGGTGTTCTCTGTTAACCATGTGACTGCATTCCCCAGTGTACTGGAGCTGCCTGTGCGCAATAGATAGATATAAGCCACGAGGTACAGGCAAAGATGGTCAGCTTTTGTCTTGTAGGTCTAAACCAAGCATGTAGGGCAAGTTTGCATTTGCACAGAAGCTTGACTCCTATTGAGGTATTACTGTGTTATTTTTTTCATTTGGACAAACTCCTGAACTTCTATCCTGATCCTGTCCATTTTTAAGACCAATTCTAAATTCTATCAAGTTTTATCTATTTTCAATTCAACTAGATTTTCATTTTCAGAGTGAGGAAAATAAACCCAAATGGAGTTGCTAGGAAAATCCTGAACAACTGAAGCTTCTTCAGAATTTTGGCCTTAGTTACATTTCCCTGCACAGTTTGTTTTTAGCTCCAGCAGTGGAAGTGTCCCCATGATTAACATTGAGCCCAGTGCTGGACCCTGATGGGTAGTGTCTTGTCACTGCTCTCCCCACCATCCTGGACACTGTGCTGTGGTTGTTGCCTGTCTGGAGATGTGTTCTGCCACGGAGGAGCAGTTTTGGGCCAGCCCTTCTTGGACCCCAAGGCTTGGGCAGCCCCATCACAGCGTGGGGGTGATTAAGCAAAGCTTGTGAGGGTTTGTGTGATGGGGGCAACCTAAACATCTTGCTTGTATGGAAGATGTTTGGAATATCTGCCTTAAAATAATCCTAGTGTTCCCTGAGCCCTCCAGCTAAGGAGAGAGGTAGTAACTCTGTACATCACACCTCCTCATTGGGATATTAATTAGCTGTGCTTTTAAAGATATGTCTTGAGACATTGATGCCTCTAATTATGACCTCACTGTTTTATCTTGAATGTTTCACCTTTAGAATTGGGCAGTGGTTTGCCACCTTTGGGCAATTTCAGTGTCAAACCTGTTATTTTCACTTAAAATTATGGCCTGATATAATTTCTTCCTCCAATTCTACAAAAGAGGAAAATTGGCATCTTAGTTTCTCAGCCTCCTACACTGGGTAGCACAGTATTTGCCTTTTATTCCCATAGTAGCAGAGCGAGTTAGCAGTGGTAAAATCTGGTCCTGTTCTCTGTTCCTGGAGAAGTAATAAAAACAAATGATAGAGGAAATTGTTTCCTCATTTGTTGTTATTTTGCCTTTAGGATAAAGTGATATACTGGTGAAACTAGAGACTTAACGATGGCTCATTCTCTCTCCATTATTGGATGTTGCCTTTTGAATCAATTTCCAGGTCTTTGAGCTAATTATTTGGAGGAGATATGATGGTAGTAAGTTCCCTCCCTTCCCTCCATGTTGGCATGGCTTGTGAGGAGGGAAAGGACTTACAAAAAGTCCACTATAAATGCTGACCCTGTCTGAGTAAGTTAAGAAAGAGCTGGAATTACTGATAGGAGTGTTGAACTCAATAATCCGAACAAGAATGAACATTCAGATAAGAAGTGCTTTGGATACTTAATGAATCCATTCACTGTGAATCCATAGTGAAATTTTAATTATGCCCTTTTGTGACTAAGCCTAAGTTGCTACCTTAACAACTTTCCAATCAGTAAAGCGAGATGAAATGGTGTTAAATAATGTTAGCAGCTTATTACTAACATTTCGTAGGAACAAGGCTGCTCCCTCTTAATTTTCCGAGAGAAGCACGCTCTGTCATTTTCCACTTTGCTCCAGCTCCTGCTGATGCTGTTGGGAAGGTGCTGCCCCGCCGGAGAAGGAGCTGTGGACAGGTGGCTGCAGCCACGGTGGGCACCTGAGCTGCCATCGTGATTTCCAGAGCAGCAGGCCTGTTTGGTTGTTTCGGACCATCGAATGTCCAGCTCCCAACACAAGCTTCCAACACTATCGGGAGAGTTGGGCTCTGCATCTCAATTGTTAAATTTTCTATTATAGGTGCCTGTTTTAGGTTTGGCAGCTATTCTCTGACTGTATAGGGTAACGGATGGGGGTGAAACCTGCATTACTGGGTGGAAGTTAAGCACCCTATAAATAATTGCGCCTTGCTTTGGAGTTTTCCATGTTTCCAACAGTGAGGCATGGCACAGTGTGCTGCAGCCCTTAACCATGGGCATATTGGGATATTAACAAAGATATGGGTGCACATAGACTTGTATCTTGTAATACCTGTGTTCTGTGAAAAAGTGCTTTAAAGGAGTATGCTTTTAAGGTATTAGAGATGCAGAGATTTAAGTGGGAGGCCCAGTGGTTCTCTCAAAGCCACACAACAGCTCAAGCTGGTGGCAGAAGGAGGATGAGGAGCTATAAACCCTATTCCCAGTGCTTGCTCTAAAGACTAATGAATGTGCCTTTTCCTAATGCAAAACCAAAGCCTAAAGACTGTGTTGTGAAATCTCCAGGAGATTGAAACTCAGGTCATTTATAAGGCAGTTATCTTCAACCCTCCCATAGAGACTCACAGTCCTGACTCGCTCTTCTATACCATTATGAGTAGCCAAGTTGGTGAAATGATGGAAATATCTCCAATTACTTATAGCAGTTTCCCGTGTTCAGGGAAAAACATACAACTAATGTGCGACTTTGGGTGACTACCAAAACTACCTACAGCCTGAAGAGCAACAACATAGCATTCATTCTTAGATGTATGAATTCATCATACTTATTCATCACAGGACTCCTCAGGAAGAAAAAGAAAAGCATACAATTAGGTGGGAATTAGGAGAAAAGTGGGTGGAAAATGAGTCAGTGACTCTCTTGTTGTTATGGTACCCAGATGTGCATGTTGTGGACAGGTCTGGTAGTTTCATTTGGATACACATTCATGAGTAATTATTCTCTTCTGCCATGCAGAAAAGAGCATCTGCGTTCTCATTTATTATTTATCTATGAGCAATGTTTTTCATTTAATTAGAAATGTCAAGGTAAAATGATCTTTTCTGGGAGTAGAAATGGCTTTTGTATGTAAAGGGTAATGTGTACTAGGAAAAAGTTGATACATTTTAATTAGTGAAAATCATGTTAAAACTAGTGTGCTGAACCAAACTTTGAAGAAATTATGTTTTGGAGGAGATGATAAAATTTGATAAAAATTCCCATTATTTTTGGTCAGCCTAAATGGTCATTTATTGGTAATTAGAGTGCAATCTTTTTATGTGGTGTGGTATCATATCATCCCTGTGTGTTATAAAGTGCTTCAATTGTGGATGCACATGAAGTGTAATGTGTAGAAAGAGACGTGCTGCTACATCATGCTTATGCTTTGAACTTACCCCTGTCTCACATTTGGTTTTATCCCAGTTTACTGCGTTGATGAGTATCCATAATTAAATTTTTAGCAGCAAATTCAATTTCTGAACGGATGGGAGGTGGAGCATGTTCTTCCTGCTTCTTCTTGGTGGTATTGCAGAGAAAAGCAAGGCAGCAGGCAAAAAATGTCAAATGTCTCTAGTAGGAGTTGTCGAGGAGGGAAACACCAAGTGGGTAAGGATTAGTCTTGCCAGTCCAATAGACCTTGAAAAACACAGAAGTACTGGAGCAGGGCACTAAGAAAAGGGATGCAGCTTTTAGAGTTGAATGTGATTTGGGGAGTGTACTTGATGAAGGATCTGCCCATTCATGTTAATCTGGGATTTCTTAGACCCACCTGTGCCAGAGAGAGACCTTACCATGGGGCTTCCCATTTTTTACACAGCCAAAGGGAAGTCCACAGTTTTGAGGTTGTCAATCTTTGCTAGAGAAGTCAGTTTCACCATCGGTAAATCCTTTAACAATTTTAAAAAGGGAGCAGCTGTAGTAAGATTAATATGTTTGAAAGCATCAGTTGATGAGAAATGGTGTTTTTCAGCAACTCTGGCTCACATGGGTGATTTCTCTGAAGTCAGTGGGATGACTTGCTTGAGTAGAGGCCATTAGTCATTGTGTCTGGCTCTGCACATACTTAATGAAGCGCATGTTGCTACAGGAAGGCTGCTTCTAAGCGTAAGGCACAGATTCAGAATTACTGAATAGATGGTGTTGTGGGCAATCATCGATGCTCAGTAGTTTCATCATTTTAGAAAACATGACTCAAGAAATTGTTTCCGTCAAGAACTCTCATTATATTTTTGTTTGGGTTATGTTAGATGCTATTGGGTCAGTGGGAGGAGAGTCTCCATTAGCCTAGAAGCCATGTGCGTTCTTGCCATGAATAATAATCTCTGCTGCATTCATTTGTAAAGCCAGTGGATTTGATAGCCTAACTCCTCTGATTTCAGTAGTCATAATTTCTTTGGCAGGTTAAAATAAAGTAGACAGAATGAGATATAGTGGAACTGTTATGGGGTGTTGCAGCATGCAATTGATAGCACTGAAAAGATGCTTTCCTGTGAGCAGTATATGCAGCAAGACTTGGAAATAGTTGCTCTTAAACCGCCCCCCAAACATCAACCAGAGCAAAACTGGACTGCAGAACCTGATCCACTGATGATCATGGTCATGATTGTGGTGGTATCTGAGCATATCCACAGACCTCTGCTGGGCTCTACAGCATAGCTGTGCTCTTACTGGGACTACCTGGGAGCAACTGAAAAAATCCAGTGGTAGTAAAGGATGCAAGGGGTTTTTTTTAATGTATTATGGACCAGCTAACCAGAACAAGAAATAAAAGCAATGTTATTATCAAAACAGTGGGGATAAAAATATCTGCACTGAGAAAAGTAAACAAGCAGATGAAGATATAAAGAGGCATCTCTGACTAATACTGGAAAAATAGCAAACAAAAATGAGGAATCATATATATTATATAAAATATGCTGTTGGCTGATTGTGTTGGCCAAAATATACCAAGGAAATGGAGAGAGCTTTTAGACTCCTAGAGAAGTGAGAAAATGTTTACTTTACACTAACTCCATTACAGATAATGTCATAAGTATTTTATGATGAAGGGATACTCAGCCGTGAAATACCTTTATGGAAAATAATTAGAAAGTGGTGAAGAGCTTGTATGATAATTGGAAAGATAATTCGAATCTGAAAAACAAGGATTCAATGGATATATATGAAGAGTTTGGCATGGTAATGAGTAATGGAAAGTTCGGAGAAATGTAAAAAAAATAATGCTGTGCTGTTTTTCAAAAAAAGTCATTCTTGGCTGTTACTGGCCCATCAGCCTGACTAAAATAGTGTAACAAATTATGGCGGAGAGAAAATTGTTACCTAGCAAATAGCAAAATCATGGATTTCACTGGAACAAATGATGTCAGACAAATTTCATTGCTTTTTCAGATAGAGACAAATCAGGAGATGAGGGTGACTACAGCTCATGTTATTTATGCCTGTCCTGTGATAAATCACTGCTATCGTATTGCATTGAAACCCGCTCATAAAACAAATTCAGCCTGTGCTTTGAATCCTATCGTGTGGATTGATAAGTGGCCGAGGAGCTACAAACAACTCAATGACACGTCCAGGCAGAGATTCGTAGCAGGGTAACTAGTTCACAGAACAAAAAGCTTTTCTATTTAACATTTCCTTTTGTTAAGGGTAAGTTTCAACTACCTTCACAAACTGTGTAGATGGTACTAAACTGGTAGGTAGAGGAAACACTGAGGAAAAAGGAATAATTCATGGCATGGAGATATTTGTTTACTAAATGTGTAATGTAGTGACAAAGCATCCAATAAATTATTCCTATGTTCCCAGTGTTTGCCTTATTTTTTGTTTAGTATTTTAGGTGTACACAAAGATGAAATTACATGAAGCTCTTCCTTGTTTCTGTGCAAGAGAAAGAATTGGCCATAAGCAGTGGATGTGTCTTAACTGGACATGCCTTAACAGCAGACTTGTTGATTTACTCAGAGGGAGACTGAGCCAATGTCGGTCAAATTTGCAATGGAAATACAGTTGTTTCTTACATCCTTTCAAAGGCTGTTCCTGGACATTTAGGCAGCTTTTTGTCCACATGAATGTTTGATAATTTTAATTTAAAAAATGCCATCTTTCCTGTAAAGGATCTGGTGCAACACGTACCAGGGCAGGCAACTGGTAAGAGGGTATACAGATCCTAGCCCCTGATCCATCACCTCCCTACAGATACACGCTTAGATCTGAGGTTGGGCTGGATCCTAGAATATTCTATATTTTGGATTTAAATGGGGAATAGAGTGCTCTACTGCAAGTGAGAATGCTCCCCAAATGACTCTCTTCCTGCATGCTAGCTAATGCCTACCTAATAATAAAAAAATTACTTTCTAATGACTTGTTGGAGAAGGGAGGATTATGTTAACCAGAAAAAAATGACTTCCAGTGAATAATTCACGTATCTGCAGTAAAAATAATCTAAAAGACATGTTCAGTGGAAAGCAGAAGCCTAGCAATAAGGAGTGGCTAAAGAGATCCAGGGATACAGGATGACAATATAACAGACTAAATTTGTCAAGTAGCATAGTGAAAAAGATCAGTTTGGTGACAGAAAGTGCCAGTCTATCTCCTGGTGGCTTTTCCTGAAGAAATAATAAAAGCTAATCAGTGATGAAGGGTGTAAATAAATACCCTAGGGAAAAAAGCAAATTAAAATTCAAATTTGATTTAAACTCAATTCAAATTAAATTCAAAAATTCAATTCAGATTCAAATAGATTGTAAGTGGTTGTAATGGAGGGGGAAAATGCGACGTCTGCTGGGCTTTCAGTTTCTGCAGTTTTATTCAGGGTTGTGGCCCCCTGAGCTGAGTTGCCTGAAATACAAAATATGGGGACACACTGCTAATGGTGACCCATTTGAAATGACCGGGCTGACTGGGACTGGTTCCTGAACTCCTGAATCCATCTCTGCATCCTGTGGTTGCAACAATGACGGCTTTCCAAGGCTCTTCTTTTCGCCTGGGGAGAAAAGGTTGTGGCATAAAAATACTTTCCTGGGAAGCTGGGGTGGATTTAAACTTTCTAAATCCAATACAAGTGTCCCGAGGGACACTGCTGATGGAAATGGTGCCTTTTTTAAACCCCTTGTGAATAAAGGTAAGACGAGTACTGAAATATACAATTAGCAAAACCAGTCTTGACACAGCTTTTAACTCTTTTTCACATTGCCTTATCAGAGCACCCGTATGTGCCGTGGTGGGTCCAGGAATCCAGCAGCCTGTCCTGGCCAGCACGAAGTCCAGCTGTCACACCACCTGGTGTTGCTGAGGCTGCTTGAGGGCTGAAAGCTTTGTCCCCTCCTGACACACAGCTGTCTGAAGCCAGAAAGACTTTAATGAGTCTGCCTCTCACAATAGTGGAGATGAAGGCCCAATTATAAGCGGTGTTTAGGTTTCAGGATCATTAAATTCATCAGGAAAAATGCATCCTTAGTTCCGCTGAGGATGTTGCGTTCTGCAGCCAAGGAGCCTGTTCTACCTGCTGCCTCTGTGCACTGCCCACAAACAGCGAGAACAGCTAAAACAAGAAAAAAACATCCTTTTGAAGGAAAAAGCAATTCAATGTAAAATCCAGTACTGTAAGATGAAGCCAACCATAAATGTGAGCTGTTCTGTTGACTTCCTATAACCAAGCTGCAATATTATCTGCTTGTGCTTAGTTTATTCTGTGAATGTCATATCTAATCCTATACATATACATTAGCAAATATCATAGCTAATGTATTTCTCCTTCTTTCATGGATTACTTACAGTTAAAACAGCCCTCTACCTCCTCTTTGGCAGTGAGGACCTTACCTTCTGCCTCCATCTTAGTTCTTATTTCTTCTTTCTCCTTCTAATCCTTCCATTTAGCTCCTTTCTCTATTAGCCTTGTGTTTCTTCCTCTGCTATAGCACGGTCAGGCTCAGAAATGATTTCATGAACTGAACTTTACAGAGATAAAGAGCCAGCTCCTGCAAGTCATCTGTACATAAAAGACCAATTAACCTTGAGAATCAATCATGAAGGAAGCTGGGGAAGATTTCTGTTATTCATAAGCCTATGGTGTGGATTTTTTTTCCTCCTCTTTTCTTTCCAAAGTGGCTTTGGATCAAGCTGCAAGGAAACTCCATTGACTTCAGTGGTGCAAATGAAATTGCATTTTGATTCTGAGTTTGATTCACTAGTTTCCTTTGGAGAGTATATGTTCTAGGACAAAAGCACTGTGACAAGTTGTAGCTTTGGTATAGATGTAGCAGAGTGACTTTGGACCAAAGAAATTTCTTTTAATCAAGAGAGCTGCAGAAATCTTTTTGATTTAACATTTTTCACTGCTTGTTCTTTGGAGCAGAAATTTAGTTTTGTAAAGTCAGATGTAAATGTACCAGGGGTCATTTTACAGACCGTTACTGTAGATAGGAGCTATCAAAATAGAGCAAGTAATTTGTTTAAAGAACAAGAACACAGGCAACAAAGATAGAGAGAGACAAATATTGGCAACCGGATTCTGTTCTGTTGAAGGATAACTTGGTGATAATAGCAAGGATTTAAATGAAAAGTGGTTTCTAGATTTGGGGTGAAAGCTTCACAGTTATACTGAAGCTGTGATACAGGTTGGAAACTCTCATTGCTTTCTTAAAGCATTACATGTACAGGGCATTTATGTTTTTTTAATGTAGAAATATGCTATATATAGATACCCTTGGTTTCAGTAAACAACTGACTCTTGTTTTAGAGAGCACTTTCATGAGTTTAAATAAGATCTCAAGTCGGACATGCTACAAGTTGGGAATTGTATTGAATTTATAATTTGACCTCTTTAACTCTTACAAGACTTTTTAGAGTCAGCTAAAGGAACAAAATTATTATTTGCTTATTGAATCATACTTTGGAGTTTTTAAAAAAATCACATTAGGGAAATCCAAGGAAGGAAACTCTTACTACTAACAGGAAACTGATAAGAAACCGTAAGTGAAGCCAAGTTGGAGTAGGAGCCTGGAAATTCATAGATGTTTGCAAATTGCAGTGTGGCAATCCTGAAAAGCATTGAAGTTGTCCTTGAAGTCGATAACAAATGAGAAAGTTGCTCTCCTCAGCTGAACTCCGGGACAGTTTTGAGCTCTGAAGCAAACATTTTTAGGTTTTTATTTAAAAAAAGTCTGAGATGCAAATCACCCTCAACTTATACTGCGGGAGGATGCGTGCTGAAGGCAGGAGAAATTTCTCCACTGAATTGAGGGGTTCCTTGAACTGCTTTGTGTCCTCCCCACCCTCCATCTCTCACTTACAGCCCGTGCTCTCATTTCTGTAGCTGTGTTGTAGCTTCTTTACAATGAAAACACAGAGCTGCTCTTTTTATAGCTGGCTTTGCCACAGTGTCATAACATGCTGTAAGACCAAAATACATTAACATTATGAGGATGTGTGAGCCGTTCCAGGCTATAATAAACCTCATCTTCAGTGTGTCCTTATATGTCTAGTCATGCTGTGTATTCCCAGCTAGATAAAGGAGTACGGGTGGGTGATAGACCTGAGGACTTTTGTAATTTGGATGGCATAAAAATACCATGAAATCAATGAAGGTCATGCTGCTGTTAAACCTTTTCACCATGGCGTTTCAGGAATGGTGAGTGGGGAAGGAGCTTTCTCTCCTCCTCTTCACCCTTTTTGCCTCAGTTGTGTGATTCCCCTTGGACCTGTTTCCAGCCCCAGAGGGATCTCTTCTTGTGGAGTGAAGTGGGGAGAAACTGGTCCCATTGGTCCTTTTTGTCTTGCCCTCCAGATGTGTGGACACCCCTATCCCAGACAACATAATGAGAATCTCTTGGGGCTCGTAGTCCTCTTGTCCCTTACTAATGCCACATACACAAGGTCTTTGCTCCATGTTTCAGTGGGAAGGAGTTTGCTGTAGACTGTGGATTGCTGCGGAGTGACAGGACTGCTGGTTTCTTGGTGGGTGCAGGGCACACTCAGCATCACACAGAGTTACAAGTGATCCAGCCCTTTCCCTTTTGCTCCTGAAGATGGTTCCCTGTGGATGGTAGGGCTGGGGCTTGCTATAAATGTTTGGACAACTTTTCCCATGCTTGTCACTTTACAGCTGATGATTGTTGCAGCTACATCTTGGTCCCCATATGTTCACATAAACTCCTGCTGACTTTAATAGCAATATATGCCAACCGAGGGGCTTGTAAGGAATGACATCCTCATGACCTGTGAGTGGGCACAGTAGGTTTGAGCCCTTCCAATGGTGGGGTGCCATAACCTTTGTCTCCACTCTGGGTTGCTGGGGTACAGAGCACCAAAGTGACAGACACAGGCAGCTATTAATTACTGTTTTCCCCATCAGCAGACAGTGACTGCTGCTTTCCAGGGCAATCTGCTCTTATTTCTTTGTGGTTCCAGCCCTGTCGAAAGCCCAGCTGAAATTTTGGCTTGGTGGTTTGTCCTCTTCAGGTCTACTTTTACAATAATTTTTTTTTCTGTGTGGAGAACTTTCATTTTAAAAGAGATATTTCCTTCTCTAATTTAATTTCTTTGTCCACACTAGATTTATAGGTTCACAGAGTGGGTCTACTGCTTTCAGCTTTGCTCTGCTCACTTTGGCTGGCTTAAAACTCACGAAACGTGGTAAATGTGGTCAGACACAAAATAGCAAAGCATGAGCTGCTTCTCCAGCAAAGTAGAGGACTTTTCCAGCCACTTCAGAAAGCGATAACACAGGTTTTACTAAAAACTGTTTGTCTGTTGAGAGACCATATTACTCTTTTTCCTTGCTAATTGATGGGTCTGCCAAATCCCTATTGTCAGGAGGACCCGGCATCAAATACCAGGCACCTTTGCAGAGCTTCACCCTTTAAAGAATACTGCTTTCTTACACTGTAGAAGAGAGTTTGGTGCATTTTATTGTTTGGTCCTGGATGAGATATTTTTTCCTTGGCCTGCTTGAAATTGGTTAAAAAGATTGTTACTGATTTAGCAGATTTGGATGGTTACCCTTTTCTGGGCTAGTTAAAAGCTGAATTTTTCTGGAGCCAGCTATTTCCCTGCTCAGAAAAAGCACTGGAAACTCAGAAACAGCACTCTCCAATTCGTTATGGAAGTTGAGCTTAATTTTTTAACTAAAAAGTAAAAAAAAAAATCTGGAAAATACAACACTTTAAAATGTTTAGAGTCTGTTTGCTTGGAGATTTAAGTATCATTTGAGTGAAAACGTGTATATAATCTGTATATTTAATCTGTATATAAAATGAGTAATGAGGGCATGTGGACAATACTGATTTTCTAAAATGGTTCAGTTTGAGAAGTTGACCAAAATGTGGTCATTTCCTAAAAAATATCTCAGGGAGATGATGTTTCTTCCAAACAGCCATTTTTAAACCAGAAACTCCTGTCCATATGTACTGACCTTCCCAAGCCAGAACTTCTGCTGTGGTGTAAGGCCAGATGATGATGATGAGAATCTTGCCCTGCTGTGTCCTGCAGCATCTTGGCAGCAGCAGAAGCCCTGAGGGCTCCTGGGGCCCTTGGAGAACATGTTCCCGAGCTCTGCCATCACTGTATTCCCTGTTTTGGTAGGAGGACAGGAGAGGGCCTATGCATGCTGGGATGTATTTATGGAGTAAGATGTCCTTTGCAGGGTGATCATTGTCTCTGGTAAATACTATGCACCTCCTCTTATAAGTTTTAAACCAGTTATTTTTCCTATAGTTCTCCCCATGCTCCTGTTCCCAGAGCAATTTATTTCTGTCTTTTCATGTGTAGCCTCTTAGCATTAATCTTACAAATGTGCTGTGTTTGTGCTGAATATAATCTATTTAATAGAAAATGATTGCCTAAGGCTGCAGCTCTTAACCAAGTGTTAGGCAGACCTAACTCAGCCACATTGCCTATTGGCCTGCAAAAGCTGGTTGTTTGGGGTTCTTTGGGGTTTTGGTGGGTTTTCTTTTGGTTTTGTTTTTCTTGGCTGCTAAAATCTTCAGCGGATCCTTAGTCATGTGTTAAAGCTTCTTTGGCCTGAGGAGTTAATCCTTTCTAAGACAGTCTTTTCTCTCTCACATGCATAGGTATTCATGAAAGCATAGTCTAAATCCAGGAGGGCTTTCTTTAGAAACCGGTGGTTTTCTGCTAAGGGAAAGACATCATTCCCCTAAAGAAGCGACCACCAAAGTTGCTGTCTTTAACATCTTCCATATATGTCATAACCTTAATTTAGACCTGACCCTGTTTTTGCTTTGGAAAATCAATTTCATAGAATCATAGAACCATCTGGGCCAGAAGGGACCTTCAAAGGTCATCTAGTCTGATGTTTAATTGCTGGAGATTCGATTCTCTCAGAAACAGGGAGCACAGGCTCCCCTGCCTAATCTTCTTGCATCTACCCCACCCCCAACCTCAGCTGCAGGGGTTAAGAATTATTATGTGTTCCCTGACTTTTAGTAGAGTTTCATATGCCAGTAAATCTGTGCTTCTCTCTCTTTCTTGCCTAAATTTCTGCTTATGAAAAGTAATTTTTGGGCTTACAGTCATTTCTGTGAATTCACCCTGGTTCATCAGGACTTCAGGGAAAGGCTGGTTAAATGTGACTGAGTGTGCTTATAAAAGAGCACTTTTTTTTTTCTTTGTGATGAAAGGATTATGGTTATGTGAACTGCAATATTGAATAATGAGACCATTTGTAACAGGAAGAATTATATGTTAGATCCTTCTAGGTAAAAGGACAAACTTTGCTTGCACGCAAGTACTAGAGAACCTTTGTACTTTTATGATTACCCAATTAGATCAGAAATTTTCCTCTCTGAGCCACCCAGTTAGGTCTGTATTAAGTCCATCAGCTCCAGACACAAGTGTTCATGTGTGGCATGGCAAACATGGCAAACAACCCAATTGGATGAGAAAATGTGTGTGCACCCTTCCCCTACAGTCCTTTTTCTTACCCCAAATACAGCTCTGTAGGCAATTTCTTCCCCTTCAGCTCTGTGTAGAGGCTCATGGTTCACCTTCCTCAGCCCCACGTGCGTCTACCTCCAAGCCTTCAAAACATCCTACCCCCTACACCAGGACACAGCCCATAACATCAGTTTTGTCTGATTTTTCCCAAGAATGTATCTCTCTGCTTGTTGCAGAGATTTAAGTGGTCAGCTGCTAAGTGAAGAATTCAAGGCCAGGTTGGATGGGACTTTGAGCAACCTGATCTAGTGGGAGGTGTTCCTGACGATGGCAGGGGATGTTGGAACTAGGTGATCTTTAAGGCATCCCAACCCAACCCATTCTGTGATTCCATAATAATTCACATTCTGCACTACATGGGGTATCTTTGGATGGTTTACCCCTGTAGGAGCCCTGTTACAGCTACAGCCCGGAGCCCAGATGGGTGACACATCTGTGAGTGGGAATATCTTAAATCAGCTGGGCGGTTGGCTCTGCTGCACATGTTGTAGGTTTCTCACCACTAACCTGAAAGCAGGACCTTGTGCTAAGTCTGAGTGAGTTTCCTATGGATGAAGAAAGCCACCCAAAAAAATTGCTTTCTGCTTCTGTCTACCATCATCTAACAAGATGTAGCTTCTGATTTATGTAGCATGCGGTTAGAGGAGAAAAAAAAAAATCATTAGAACTTGATTTTGCACCTGGTAGCATCATTCACACCATTTTTCCTTCCTTAACAATCACGCTGAGCGTGTAAGTGCAATGGCCCTGTATGAACTGCTGTTAGTTATCTATATTATTGCTATTACAAAATACAGAGTCCTGTTCTCTGTGCAGGATGTGGGACTGGCATTTCATGGTCCAGTTATATCCACTTCTGCCTACAAAATTTAGGTCCTGGCTCTTCAGTGTTTCTCCATTTGGGATCGCTTATGGTAGGAACTGGTTTGTGTGTGTGTGTCTCCTGGTAGCCAAGGGGCTGTGGGCAGGACTGAGTCACTGGTGTGAGCAGGGGATTATAAGGATGGGAGTTGGCTGTCTGTCCATGGTGTGCGGCGTCTCGTTGCATAGCCACAGTGAATGGGGGAGAAGAAGAGTGGTCAAGATGTCCACCATTATCCTCCAGTGTGCACTTGTCACCACCCTCCAGCAATGAAGAACATTTTTTCCTTGAGTGGGACAAGGAATCCATTGCAATGGTAAGGTTTGGTGAGGCACCCTCCCAGTGCCACAAGAATGGTGGTTTTGATTGCACCTTCACAATGTGCACTGTCAGGACGTCCCTTTTCACCAGCACCTTCTGCAAAGCACTTCCCTGCTTTAAAGTCAAAGATAATCCTGGGATTACACCTTCTTCCTCCACTCTGCAGGGCATCCATCACCCATTGCTATCACATGGCCTGGTGGTCTCCATGAGGAGTATGTGGCCCTTGCCATGGACAGACCGTTTCCAGGGGATGCTCATGCCTTACCATGCCTGAACCCATCTCCATCCCCCAGCGACTCTGCTCCCTGGCCACGGCTTTCATGCCAAGCAAACAGCCATGTTACTCTGCCAGCATAGGGAAAACATCTTAACTCCTCCTCTGCTCTCCGCTGGCCTGACTTCTGCACTGCCACTGCTTGCTGATGGCCCTGCTATTCCTCATATGCATTTTTATCCATAAGGGTAAATTAAATCACTAATGCCATCATCTCTCTGCCTGGGATGACTCCCAAGCACCTAACATTTTGCTGCATAATAACACAGAGGCACTTATTTCTTTGAGGTTGTCTCTGTGAATCACAGTAATGTATTTGTGATTTGGAATTAATGCATCCCAAATCATGGCTATTGATTTAGCCCTACTTTCTGTTTGACACTGTTTATGTTTTTTATCGAGGGCACGTCATCCACGCTGTTCATATTGCGCTGAATCATCGTTCATAAATCACCAGGTCAGGTTGTTTTTTTATTTTAATCTCCCTGTCCAGCAGAGTGGGGGTAGCGGTGCTCTGGTGGCAGCTCAGCCCCAAAGGGATCAGTCACTCCTGGGTTTAATTTCATCATGATTTACTGCAGCATCACACAGTAAAAAGGAAAAAAAAAATAAAAAAGCCAAGCAAACCCCGAAGCTCAGGCAGATGGCCTGTGCTGGTAATCCTTCATCATAATGGCTCCTGACAGAGCAGCTGTGGTTCACTGCTAATCAGGGTTTTCCATCAGAGACAACGGTTTTCCTGGGATATGAAACTTGACTGTAGCAGTTTGCTTCACTTCCAGCATCTCTCATACGAAAGAACAAGGCAGAAGAGGGAATTACTCTTTTGGAAAGGGAGCAACCTCATTCCCACTGAAAGACTCTGACGGCGGGTGACTTTTGCTCTCTGCTTGTGCTTAGGTAGTTTTAAAAAAGTGTCTCAGACTTTAAATTGTGGTGTTGTAGAAGCTGGAGGTGAAAGTCTGCAAAAGCAAAACTGCTTCACATGTTCACTGGTCTTTATAAGAGACCAACGCAGAGTGAATTAAGAAGTCTGGTGTTGCTAATGGAGGATTTGATTTAGCACTTTATTCCTTCTATCTATGAATCCCATGGATGTAAAGCTATTTTTTTCTGCAGAAAAGCCTCAAGAGCTTTGCTGACTTTGTCATCTCTTATGTTGGATTTTCCAGTCCTGCCTGAAGTGTCCGGCAGGTAAAAGGCTGTAATTGAGGTTGTTCAGTTCTGTGCCTGTGCATGTGTGTGCAAAATACTCAACCAGTGGTGGAGAATTCATAATTATTTCTCTATCTCTGTGCCTAGTGGTGCGTAGTTGTATATTGATTTGCTGTAGTCAAGATGAGCAGACTAATTACGACGTTTCATTATGAACACTGAACTATGGCATTAGGCAGACAGTTGTTTGTCGTGTGACAATTTGTGAATAAATAGGATAGGACATTGCACAGAGAAAGGCACATGGAAGATAGCAGGTTGGAAAGGCACTCAATGGCTTCGGTTGCCTTGGCAGGGCTGCTCCATCCCTGGAGTCTCCCCGAGTGCTGCAGGAGACCTTTAAGTCACGTTGATTTGAATTATCTCTGCATTGGGTGTTAGGATGAATTAGTACTGATGGTGTCTCCTTCAGACCCAACAAAGCTTTGGCTGGTTTCTCTCCAGCTCACGTGGAACTGCCATTTGGGTTGTTTTGTGGTTATGTTCTAAGTAAGTCCAGACCAATTTTTAAGTCTGCAATATTTTAAATGAGTGAAATGAAGGAAAATGTCCACTAGGTTGGTTTTCTATGGGTTGTCTTTTTTTTTTTTTTCTTAGAAGAAAATATTTTGGTGGTGGGTTTGAAGGCTTCTACATTAAAAGGAATGTTTTCTAATGCATTTTGACAGGCATGCAGTGTGCTTTTAGCTGGAAAGTAAGCCATCTCCTGCTGAAGTTATATTTCAGAATGAAATATCCTTTGTTTTTCAACTGAGAAAAGCCCACGGCTCAGCCCTCCCTCCTTTCCTCCCTCCTTCCAGCATTCAGAGTGACTTTGACATCCCAAGTGTTTCATCTTAAAGACCCTCTTAAAGTCTCAGGTGGCAGAGACTCCTCTGAGATGACATGTACAATCATCTGTAGACCCTACCTCTCTCCTTAGATGGTGAAGGGAGACACTTAGACTCATTTAATTGAAGACAGCAAACTTCCAGACTCACAGCTCAGGGAAGATTTGATACTATTTAAATAGTTTGTGAAGAAAAGTGGAAATATAATTGTGGTATGCCTGTACTTAATTCTGATTTTCAGAGCCAATTAAGGATGTGTTTGGCTGCCTACTGCAAGGTACAAACATTTCATGCCCATATGACAACTCTTAAATTCCACTTGTCCCTCCTTAACTGTTGAGCCTTGCTTAAAATTTCAGTGCTTGCAAAGTGCACTGTGGCCAGTGGTGGGAATATGCTGTGGAAACCCCCCACACCCATCCCCATGCCAGCGTCAGCCTGGGAAATGTAGAGTTAACAGTATTTGGAAATTTATATGCACGTTGCATTTCAGTATATATATTTTTTTATTTTTTTATTTTTACATCTAGACCACATTAACCTTGTGCTGGCTCCGTCATGCTGGCTGACATAAGATGGATGATGTCGGTGGCCTGGCATAACGGCCCATATGCCAAGTGTCTTTGGATGGCACCCTGCTGCCTTCAAAGGGAGAAGCCTGTTTGCTCAATAAAAGCACATTTAGCAGTGCTATCTGCCCACTTGGCTGGAGAAACTCATGCCCCTGATTTTAGGTGATGAGCTCTCCTTGGCAAGAAAACAGGGGGATTATCAGGAAAGCTTTGCAGAATGCCAGAAATGGGGCCAAATGTTCCTAATTTGCTGCTTCTTGGAGCTCTGCTGAGGTGCTGGTTGGGATTGCCATGGTGGGGGCTGCTCCTGCTGTGAAAGCACCTCACTGCCACCAGTCCCTCAGGCAGGATCAACACTACAGATTTAGGATGCTATTAAGGAGGAGATTGATCCAGTCTTTAGACCCCCAGGAGACTTGCATTTGATTTTCTCCAGTGCCACTCTGTCACAGCGCTTGGGCCATGCTGCAGAGCTAGTCAGGAGACCAGCTGCTGTGGCAAATAGGTGCTTGGACATGAGCCAGGCTCTTAAATATGGACCTAAATATCCTGGTCATGAGCTCCTGTGCATATTAAATTGGGGATAACAACACGCCTCTTCCATAAGAAGGTGCTATGAGGATAAGCCCACCAGACCACTGAAGGTGGGGTTTGATAGTATGTTTTAAGGAAGCAGATGTAAGCTAAACACTGAATGATATGATTTTTCATAGGCTCTCATTTCAGATCTCAGATCTAGAAGTTGAGAAGAGCAGTACAGGGCAGGTACTGATATCAGAGCTGTTCTTGCCCATTGCAAATTTTTGGGCATGGAACCATGACTACCTCAGAATTTTACATTTTCCAATGCAAACATAACATTAGTGTTTGGAAAACCCCTGCAGACAGACCCTGCTTTGGACAGGAATCTGCAGCCAAGAAATTGTGAAAGTCAACATGTCGTGTCGTGAGCTGGTTGAGAGCTCCGATGCTGAATTTCCATCACGCTCAGAAAACCTTCACTGTATTAGAGACTCTTCTCCCAAGTCACAGGCGACAGAACAAGAGGAAGCAGCCTCAACTTGTGCCAGGGGGAGGTTCAGGTTGCATATTAAGGAGAAAATTTTACACTGCAAGGGTTATCAAGCCTTGGAATTGGCTGCCCAGGGAAGTGGTTGCGGCACCATCCATCCCTGAGGTGTTCACAAGTTGGGTTGATGTGGTGCTGGGGGACATGGTTTAGTGATGGGGTTTTTTTATAATATATTTTTTTTTTTGGTCAGGGTTAGGTTAATGGTTGGACTAGATGATCTTGAAGGTCCCTTCCAACCTAGATGATTCTATGATTCTACGTTTTAGTGTTATCTACAACTCCTTCCCTGGCTGCATGACGAAGATGCAGAGCCTAACTGTCCGTCGCTGGTGCCCATGGAGCAGCGCAGTAAGCCTGAGCCTCCAACTCTATAAATGCCTGTTTGACGAGGAGTTTCTTCTGCTTTTTTTTTTCTGACTGAGAATTAATAATGCTCCTGTACTTCCTTACGCAGGGAAAACGCCTGATAAACTCAGAGGGAGTCGCATGCAAATTCTGCAGCCCCAGAAACAGGCATTGCGCCTCTTTTTAGCTCTGCACACAATCAAACCCAGGCAGCTGTGACGCTCGGCATGGTCTTGTTTCTATTTCGAGCCTCAACTGATTGATTGAACTTTTGTTTGCTGGGTTTTGGCTCCATTGCTCCGCGCTACCTGAGGAGGAACCGAGGGAGCGGACGGCTTTCCTGAGCTATTGTTACCGCAGATCCAAGCAGCTCAGCCACCCCACGCAGGCATGAAGAGCTATGAGAGGGGTGGCCAAGGGGGCAGGGACAAGATGGAGACTCTGGCATCAGCTCTTTGATGCTGGTCTGGCTTGGCAAGGGCACAAGGATAGGAAAATTCTCATCGGCGTCTTCAGTGTCGAGAGAGAGGGAGGGAGGGAAGAGAGTTGTCACTGGCCCAGGAAAAAGGGTTGTAAATTGTTTTTTCTGCTCTGCTGGCTGGAGACTATCTCTGTCCAAATCTTTTGCGATCTTTTCCCATGAGAGTTCTCCATAGAAATAGGAAATAGAAATAATGAAAGGGGGAAAAGCGATTAAGTGGAGCTTGGGGGGAAGCGTTACTGCAGCTGTTGGAGCTTTAGGTCACAATCATTAAAGGAAAGGGAAGAGCCTTTGTTTGCTTCTTGCTTCCTTCACTCCTGTCTTACCGTGTGGGACTGAATGCCTTTCTGCTTTGTTCTAAATTATGTTCCTGCCCTCCTGTATTTTTGGGGCACCTGTATCCCTCCAAAGGCCTGCATTTGTCTCGGACCAGGTTAAGGTGTCATTCTGGATTCAGAGCTGCACAGGCTTCACTTGGAGCCTGATTTTTATCTTACTGGAGTCACAGGTTCCTCTGCATGTAGCTGACATGAAGCCCTTGCTGAAGCACTCAGGCTGCTATGAATGGGCAGTTGCATTGCCCCTGTGATGTATTTCCTTCTCAATGTCCATCAGGATATTTTCTATCCAGCTCTACAGACCTTAGGAGCCCAGATATGTGTTTCCCCGCTGTTGATAATCCCTGTAAGGTGGATCTGAATCCCTGCACAGAGGTAATTGGAGTGAAATTTGTGTATATGTGCATATTTGTCGGGGTGCCACAGAGACAGGCTGCAGGAGAAAGCCCGAGGCTGGGGTAGTGCAGGAGGAAGAGAAGAGATTTGTAATCAACAGAAAGGAACAGATGGCTTTGGTTGTAATGCCTTTAGTTATATTTAATGTTAATATTCCTCCTGGAGCAACAGCACTTCAGTGATATGTAACAGCATAAAAGCATCAGGAGAGAGAGGGGATGAGGGAAATGGGTTTGTCGGATCCTGCGGGGAAATCCAGCCACGGACTTTGCCATGGGGTTCCAGTGGGTGTTGTCCACTGGAACCTGTCGTCCTTGTTGTCCATGTCCTGGTGAGGCCAATCCAGTCCTATCTATCTGGCTCCTTGTAGAGTCTCCTCACGCTGGTCCATGGTGAGATTTACTGGTAGGTTTGGAATTGCTTTCTCACTCGTTCTGTGAATGCAATTAGTCATCACCAGCACACAGGTGGAAGATGAAAATTAATTCTACGGCATGTAATTAGCTGTCATTGCTGGAAGGGTTTGAAAGTAGAGACAAAAAGTTGCAGTTCTGGCTGGGGGTGGTCTCATGGAGCAGCACTGAGATATGCCGAATTTCACCCGAGACCTATCTGTTACCTTTAACGAACTTTTGTCTTTCTGTTAAAAGATAAACAAGAAGCTTGAATCTCCGTGGGTGTAAATCAGTGTCGCTCTGCTGGAGACAGTTAAGCTCTACCAAATTTTATCAGCTGAGGAGAGATGGAGCCCGTGGGTTAAACGATGACGGAATTATCCTTGTGTGAGTTTTTGTGTGAGTGTATGAACATGCACATGCGGGTGCGTACGTGCCCACACACTGGTTAAAGGTGACTGCTTTTTTTATGTGTTTGTGTTTAGTGCACCTTGGAGGTCTTACCAAGACAACAGTCATAAATGAAATTTCTTCAGATCGTTAACACGTCCTTGGCTTGTTAACAAAATAATCACATGATTTGTAGTTAAAAAAGCCAATTGAAAGACTCTCTGAGTAATATTCCTTCCAGTCCCCCGACACGTGCATATATTAGAAATCCATCTTATACAAACCACGGGACAAAAATGATCGATAGCAGGTTACAGTGCTCTTTATTACAATGAATTAATTGATCACGTCTAGCAGATTTTCCTCCCAGCGGAAGCCCTGGGTATTGAACGTGTCTCTCTCATTTCTCTTCTATTCTCGCTGTTGGAAACATGCCAGACAGTTTCATACCATCATTTAAATTTATTTGTGACCTGAGACAGTTGTGTCACCCTTGAGACAGTTAACTTTCAACTAAAAAGTTTGGTGACATTGCAGGAGATATGGGGATGGATATTATAAAAAGTTTTCTGATGAGAAAGCGGAGCTCCTCAATCCAGTCCTGCGTCAGCAGGTCCCACCTGAGAGCTGTCTTGAAATGTTTTTCCTCATCCTTGAACTACTCTTATTTGACTGGCATCCTATTATAAAAACAACATTCTCCACAGGTATTAACAAGCATATTTTTCATAGTCCTGGGCAGTAAAACCCAAAATTGAATGATTGCAGGGAGCAACTCTTCAGACTACACTGGAGACTTCTTGTATCCAGTGATGTGTTGGGGGAGAATTGCCTGCTGCTTTCTGTGCCATACTATTTGACAGCTTATGCCTTCTGTCTGGTGGGTGTTTTGGTTGCTCTAATTCATGGATTGACCCACCAGAGACACAGTGACAGGTTAGTGACCTGCTGTTTTTACAAGCTCTATCCTGACAGATGTGTCCTGTGACTGGCATAGTACATAGTTCTTTACATAAATGTAAAGAAAAAAAGCACTCTAAGTCTTTAACTCTTCTGAAGATATGCAGATGGTGGGTAAAATGTTGTGGAACTATATTAGTTAATTGAGGTCTGTTTTGTGGTTTTGTCCTTTGTCTGTCTCGTAATTTGACTTTAGGTAAGACACTCAAAAATGGTTTGGGTCCTGAAACAGTCTGGAGAGAAGTGTACCATCTCCAGGTATGCAATATGAGATTATACTTGTGGGGCAAATGAGTGAAGACTTCATTGATACTCCACAGCAAGACAACAGTTGACCAAGGAGTAGGACTTGTGCCTCTGGTCCAAGCTAAGCTGCCTATGTGTTATAAAAGAGCCCTAATCCTCTTGTTTGATGAGGGATTTACGATCTCCTCCTGTTTTTACAAGGTGCTTTATCTGAGATGTGTCTGCAGTCCTTGCATCTGCATCTCCAGATTACCCAATTCAAGCTATGGGAAGACAATGAAGCAGGTTGGGAAGCTTTAACTCCTGCTTTCTCCTTTAGGAAAAAAGTATTTTAGTGCTTCACTTACAATGATAGCATGTATCACCATGTTTGAATTTCTTGCTGATGGCTTTCCTGAAAGTTGCTTTATACAAAGTGAGGTGGGGAGGAAGTATTAGGAGTCAGCATATTACCAAAGATGGAGTTAAAACACAAAGTTTATTCTTTAACTCTATTTTTATGGACTGATTGGCATTAATATGTCTCTCCTTGGTGAAAATTTGTAAGGTTTTGTTGCTATGAACCAGAATATGCATTTGGAAATTCTCTTGAGTGCAGAGAGATGTGCATCTCTAGAGACTGTTTTAATTTCCGTCTTCATTAAATTGTTTTGTGGTGCTTGAGAGACACCCAAAAGCCTCTAATAACACAGCTGAGAAAGCTGGGAGAGGAGACATCAATATCAAGGTGCATATTCACCATCACTTTAACCCAGTATAGGTCTGCACAGCCACTAGATCAGTCCCATTCCCTGCTCTTCTTCCTCTCTCCACTTTTCCACCTTGACCACTCGTTGCCACTTTCTCCTCTTTGTCGACAGCAGCGCTTACACAGCATGCGATGAACTGGGTCAGGAAGCTGTTCTGGCTGAAAACTAGTGAAAAAACCTAACTTTCTGATTGACCATGTTGTTTAAGCTGCAGTGCTGACACAAGGGAAGAAGAAAAATGTGGCTCAGGATAGGCGAACTGCACAATATGCCTTATTAACTTATTAAGCCATCACTGGACATGCCTCAACACATATAGTTTATATGGCTGAAAATAATTTTGCACCATCCTGTAGAATTCTGTATTTGGTATCTCCACCTATGAAATTCAATGTGATGATCTTAAAAGGCAGAAAGGTGTTTGCTTTCTCTAGTTTTACTTGCAAGGGCGGCAATGCCCATTGCCTGTTATTTAATACTTAGGGTGATGAGTACATGAGCAGGTTGACTGTGGCTCACCCTGTTGTCCTTTGAAGTCAATGGATATCTTTTATTGACTTAGCTGGGCAACAGATGAGGCCCTGGATGAAAGAGCCACTGTTTTACTTAAGACTTCTTCTCTCTGTAGGTTGCAAAAATAAATAATCCCGGACGCTTTCAAAGATGTCTGTGCTAAGGCTGCACAGAGCTTGTTTGTGAAGTTTTATTTAAAAGAAAAATAAATTTCTCACAGTGAAAGGGCTGCTGGCTGACCTGACCTTTGCAGAGTGAAAATGGTCATTGAAGGGATAAATAAGATAATGATAATAAAACTCTCCTAGTCATTACCGGACTGCTGCTGAAAGGGATTTGGCAAAGGCTGAGGAAATGTCAGAGTGAAAAAGCACACCATCTCTGCTGAAAGATGATTGTGTCTGACCCCGTCCAGTGCCCAGTGAGGCTGGTGAAATCTCCACTGATTTCAGCCAGAGTGAGGGTGGCTAAATGCCAAGAGAAGACACTGCCCAGAACACAGCCCTGAAGTTTCATGCAGGTGATGTTGTGTTAGATGGGATTGCACTGTCCTTAACAAACCATACAGCAAATGTAGCATATAGTAAATGCAGTGCCTTGGAAGGAAACAGCCAGCCTTTGGTGCCAGCCTGCTCTCTGGATCTGTTTATGTGTTGAAATGGGCTGTACTCTTCAACAAAGAAACCCTTCACCCCCACGTATTTCTCCTAGCTCTTGTGTTCAGCTTCCTTGATGATGATAACTGCTTCGTTAGCTGCCTGACGAATAGCCCATGCATCTTAGCATAATTTTATATAGTTGATAGCTATGAGCTTTGCCTTGGGAAGCTTCAGAACATCCATCATTAGGGGTTTTCTAAAAGGTTAAACAAATATCTGTCAGGAATGGTTTCAGTATGGGGACAAGAAAATGGACTAAAGTGCTTCTGAGGTGCCCTTCTATCCCTGCTATCTTTACTTTAAATCTCTGCCATAGTGCCATGGTTTAACCCTGGCTGGCAACCAAACACCATGCAGCGGGTCACTCCCCCTCTCCGGTAGGATGGGGGAGAGAATCAGAAGAGTAGAAGTGAGAAAATTCAAGGGATGAGATAAAGACAGATTAACAGGTAGAGCAAAAGCCTCACAGGCAACAAAGCAAACCAAGGAATTCATTCACTGTTTCCCATGGGCAGGCAGATGTTCAGCCATCCCCAGAAAAGTTCCATCACGTGTAATAGTTACTTGGGAAGACAAACACCATCTCTCCGAATGTCTTCCTTCTTCTTCCCTCAGCTTTATATACTGAGCATGACATCATATAGTATGAAATATCACTGTGGTCAGTCGGGATCAGCTGTCGCAGTCTCCTCCCAACTTCCTGTGCACCCCCAGCCTGCTCATCTGGCTACAAAACATACAAGTGAGCTATGAACACCATTCCTCTCCCAAATCCAAAACATAGCACGATACCACATGAAACTGTGACACGTAGTAATAACACATTATTTCTATGACAGGCTTTTCTGGAAGGCTCAATTGAGAAGTGAGGGCCTCTTGGACTAGGAGCTGTTTGGAGGCTGCCCCAATGAGCTCCAAATTGAAATGGCGGCCCAGAGTGTCACAGCTGGGTGAAGAGGTACACAGAGAAGGACTTGTCCCACCTAACTTCAGATGCTTGCATGGAAACACACATGTCCAAGCTAGGCTAGCTAGATCCTCCAGCTCTGGAGGCAGAAATAGGTACAGTTCACATGCCCTGCTCTGGCTGTCTGAGATGTGCTGGGAACACCCCCTCTCTCTGCTGACCATCGTCCCATGCTGCAATATGCTGACCAAGGGCAAATGAAGTCCTTTGTCCTGGTTGGTATGAGAGCTTTGTACCTTTCTTATTTCCACTGGGACACAATATTCATCTAAACAGTTTTCTATCAGCAGTTTGTTTCTAAACATTGATAAGGGTTGTCTCTGTCCTTCCCTTGGTGGTGAAACTGCTCATGGTTCTCTGAACTTACTCCATTGTTCTGCAGAGATGTATCCACTGGAAATCACTCTAGGACTTGACATTTATTTTAACATATTTGGGATAGAATCCTAGGAGTTATGTTTAAACAGGTTATATAAAAACGTACCTAAGATGTCGTTTATTCTGATTTCTCACAAATATTGATGATATATTTTTGCTGAATTTTGGCTTTCGTTCAGTAAACCTCTTCAGTTCATCTTTAATTTGCAGATGGCTTTGGCAGTGTTTCAACCTCAGCTTCTGCTGGTTGAAACCTGGTGTGTGAATTATGCTCAAGATGAAAATAGCCTAATTTTGAGAAAGTCTGAATATATGCAGCTGCTTTGTGGGATTCGAAGTAATGCAATTAGGGCTGGGTTCCTCAGTGCCAAAAAAGCCACAAATGAATAAGGAGTCTGGAAAGAGAAATGTGACAGAATACACATAAATGTCTTCAGGAATTTGGGGATTTAGGAATAAGGATGAAAATAATTAAAGGCCTGGCTGAAGTTTTCAACTGAAAAGCGCTATATAAATAGTTTCAAAGGAGATTAGAGAGGAACATGTTCATGTTCAGGAGAAGCCTAGAGCTGGTCATTCAGTCTGAATGAGTGACGTGGCAGAGCCCTGCTGATGGATGGATGTGCTCCTCACTCATGGGCTGGGGATGACAGGAGCACAGAGGGGAAGCAGGAGTATTTACTGATGCCAGAGGATATAATTAGAAATAATGAATGCAGTAAAAGAGGAAAATGGGCTAGAAGCCCAAAACTAATAAGAAATGGGAACTTGTGTCTCCTTTTACAAAGACTGAATTAGAAGAAGTGACTGATAAGCAGCCCTTGGAAGCACTGGAGTAGTCTCAAAGTGTTGAAAACACAATCCCTGAGTGTAGCAGGGATTGTTTCTGCATCTGCCATCTCTTGGGATATCACATCTCGATGTACCAGGGAAGTGAAAGAGTTGTCTCCTTTTCACTGTGATTAGTCTGGAGGGAACCCAAGAGTGTTCACTGGTGTTGGACTCCCTTCTTATCTCCTCCTGTATTCATTCTTTCCTTATAAAGGCTTTTATTTGTGTGGGGTGTCTTTTTTTTTCTTTTTTTTTTTTTTTTTCCCCCCTAAATAAATACACAGCTAATCCCTCTTGCACATGTAAATATAGATAGCATAGGAGTCTGTAAGGATTATGGATGCCTCTTTTGGCAAACAATATCTTTTAATAGCATTGTGTGCAGTTAATCGGGTTAGGCAAAAGTATCAATGGAACAAGCAGTGCAAGTGCAGGGAAGGAGTCAGTGGCAAACCTCTGGAGAGCTGTTTAGTAGTATAGCAGATAGGGTATAAGCTTTTTTTCTTTCTGTCTGTCTTTTTTTTTTTTTTTTGGCTCAGCGGTGTCCGTGATTGAAAAGCAACATGAGCAGAGCAAGCTGTTAAATTACAAGAGACTCTTGCTATTGTATTTCATAACAGATATGGTAAATGTTTATTGCTGCTGGGCTTCATCCATCATTTTCTGACAAGATCAAGTGTTCAGTGCATTGGGAACTGGTTGTGAGGCCTTGTGACATCTCTGAACCTTCTAGTTCTAGTTAAGTGGGAAGGGCCACAGGTTATCTCCTATCCCAGTGAAAGGAGGGAATGAAGAGATTGGTGAAGAGAATAGGAAAGGCATTAAAGTGGGTGTTGCTCTTTGTCACGGAGAAAGCTCAGTTCTACAGGGGTTTGCTGGGAAAATGCTCTCCTGTCAATGGAGGAGAAGCTGATACTTCTAGAGTTTCAGAAATACCCTCGAATAGGCATTTACTTTAAGATGAGAGGAGCTGTGCCCTGGAAATGCCTGTGTCTGTCAACTGTTGTAAAGGACCATGAGATAAGGAAGAACTTCTTTACTGTGAGAGTGGTAGAGCACTGGAA